>VDFB02363300.1:0-136366 GCA_007258455.2 Sequoia sempervirens
TATAACTATGGCTTAGAGGAGCCTGCATCACTTCTTCCAACATCCATAATTATACATCAAATTTTGCATGGGTGTCTAAGATAGGTTCTCGATGATGATGCAACTATAATTTCTGACTATGTATTAGTGACACCAGCATCCAAGTGATCTACTTGTGCTTTATCCTTCTCTAACATGCCTTTGTCTGTAGATCCACTTGATCAACCCATGTAAGGTTGTCTTCACTGAACATGGGATCCTCAAACTTGGTGATATAATCTGATTGTGGATATACCTCCTCTAGAGTGATGGGAGATAAGTCGGTGCCCATGATTTCCTTGTGAAGCAGGCAAAGGTTATAATAAAAGTAAACAAGATGATTCAACCTTTACACCAATAACTTGTGTCTCTTGGAGTGTATATGCCCAAGCATACTCCAATTGTTATTGCATCTTGAAGTGCTGGATGGTTGGCTCATAACACAAATTACAATCCTCTAAAGATTTGTCACCTTAGCACCAAACCTTTCTCACCATGAATCTGAAATGAGAAAAAAAAATCAATCTCATTGTTCAACTTCAAGATTCAACATTAACATAAAAAATAAAAGTTTTAAACCTAATTTTGCTTTTAATAGATCTTTACCTAGCTACAATGCCATTTGAGTTACCTTAAATATATCTTGCACAAATAGGTCCCCTCGCACAAGTTCATAAATCTCAATCTTAGAGATGATCTTTGCTTTTTGTTGAGAATTAGGTACCATCCACTCTATGACTGTGCAAAGCCTATTTAAAACGTCCTTATTTGTCTTGAAACTTGAGCAGAATTGGAATGCCAAATTCAAGAAATAGGTAGTTGCATGTGAGGACCTATGAAGTTGATGGTGCCATATCAATCAATAATGTACCATATGAAATGATATTGTATCCTCAGCTCCACTCTAGATGGATCTAATAGCTTCCTTGACCCTATCCATGCCCTTATATATACAACCAATCCATCACAGGCTTCTCACCGTTAACAACTCAAAGGAGAACAACTAAAAGCTTTGTGAACTGCAATTATTATTAAACATTAACATAATTAAGTATGAACAAAAATAAACAAATAACATAGAGAAAATGAACAAAAATAAAATGAAAATATGAACTTACATCTATGAATTCCTTCACCAAAAGCTAAAATTTGTGCTCTTTGAAAACTTAGTCAACCATGTCAACTCCTACATTGGTCATGGTATATGAAGATTGTAATATGCACCCTATTTTTTTTCTTGTGTTTGATATATTTATAGATTGAGTTGTGAATATAGAGGAATAATGAAACAGTATCAAAAACAAATAATATGCAATGAAATATACTGGAAACTTAAAACAATTTGCAACACCCACAGGCTGGAATATATTTCTAAATATTTCAGAAATAACATTTTAGTTGTACAGCTGTTAAATAAGTTTTTTTACATCATCCAAATGACTACAATACTTTCAAAATGACATTTCAGACATACCCATTTGCTGCTGTGTAAAACTGGTCTGAAAATAGACTGTTAACAGCAACCTGTGACTTTGAAAATGCTTGCAAACTCCTCCAAAACCCTGCTGCTCCACCTTTTATCTGTTTTCTGAGTGTTTATCACACTTAGTCGCCCCCAAAACCACAAAAACCCTGCTCAAACCCTAGGCGCTTTGTCTAGGAATTCCCACACCCCTCATAAATGGTATGACCACCTTCCCAAAGTGGCACAGCCAGCAATAAGGAAGATTTTTCTGTTTTATTAAGCCCTCAAATCTGCTCATTAAACTTCCCTTGAAACCCCAACAAAGAATTACCAAAATCTGTAACAATATAGCTCCTATGTGATTTTTGTTTGAAATCACTTGTAAATTCACCAGGAAAGACCTCACTTTCAAAATGGATGTCCTTTGTGAAGGTTTTCATCCTCACAAAGCCTTGGTAGAACGCTATTCAACCTACAATATTTCCTCATACAAATTCTCAAGCATAAGTCGCAAAATAAGCTCCAAAACACTTTTATTGCCCTCCATTCTCACACAATATTAATTTTATTTAATAAATCCCCTTATGTCTCCCCATGTAGATGTCTCACTTTTGAAAACAACTTAAGTTTATTTTTGAAAGTCCCCTTATATCCCCCTAGACACCACTTTATAAAGTCACTTTAAATAATTTAAAATAACGTTAACTTAAGTATTTAATTTAACTTATAACATTAATGTTATTTAAAATAATTCCCCAGACCATTAAAACTCACCAAATAAACATTAAATGCAAACTTTAATCATGCCAAGGGAAAACTGACATGAAAAGGCCAAGTGCTTGAAAACACTATAGAAAGTTGCAGAAGGAATCGCTTGTAGCTCTAAATTCACTACAACACACAAAATATGCCAAATGGTTGAACACAATCTCCAAGATCTATGGAGTCCCCTACACTAGCAATTCGAAGACTATGAAGTGTTCCAGCAGGATTGTAATATGCTACAAATTGAGGAGATTGAAGGAGAAGAAGAGGACAAAGCCTCAACAAGTCAGACATTTCCTCTAGAGTACAAAAAATCCAAGGGAGTGGCTAGGGTGGATGACACGCCAGCTCATAATTTTGAAAGAGACAAGGTGATCATGTATGAAGAATTGAAAATGAAGAAAGTGAACTTGGGAGAAGAAAATAGCCAATGAATAATCCTGGTTGGAGACGACAAGAATTCAGTGCTGAAGGTGGCAACATTCAAGATCTTCATAGAATACAAGGATGCTTTTGCATGGACGTACAAAGACTTGAAAGTCGTATCTCTAGAACCATGTGTGCATAGAATTCCCTTTGTAACCCGTACAAAAGAGGCCCTACCAAATGAACAAAAATTATGCTGCAAAGTTGCAAAAGGAAATTGAAAAACTATTGGAAGTGGGAATAATCTTCAAGGTTGAAGTCAGTAATTGGGTCTCTCCAATTGTCATATCATTGAAGAAAGAATCCAAACAAATTCAGATGTGCAAATTTTTGAAGCCTGAATGCAGTAACCATAAAAGACCCATACATCGACTCCTGTAAGGAGCCTGACCTAAGTTCACAGAAAATAGTAAAGCCAAAACACTGATCCCATATTTGAATATGCAAATAAATCACTGATCCCCAAATATATATATTTATCAGTGATAGTAACCCAGATTATAAGCCTCTTGGAAGTCGATAATATTGAATGCCAATTCAGCTTTTAATTGCCAAGAGCACTCAACGGAATGAACAAACTCAGTTCCATGAATACTATGCACTTCTTATGAATGACAGGTTCTAGAAATTGAGAATACTAGCATACAGCTATTGGAATAAAGCATCGGCCATACACAACAACACAAAACAACGACTAATCACCTCACTAATACTCAGACATAGATGTAAATCAAGTATATCAATCCACTGACGGAATTATTGAACAACTTCGTTTGATTACAATGCTTATAGATCCGATACATACAGAGTAGCCCCCTTACATATGTGGAATATAGAAAATGGTGGCACCTTCCTCTATGCGTCGTCCAATAAGTCTCCTGGCATTGAGCTAGAGCTCATACAGATTGATTGAGAGCACTTTCAACTATTCGTATGCCCTGGGTACTGCGTAGAACAACTCCCCGACGATCATGCGTGAACTCCTGTAGGCGGCTCTCTGCAAATACACGACTTCTATGGTCAGATATAGGATTATGGATGCTCGTCAAAATGGATGATAGACAAGCGACAAGCGACAAGGGATGCGTCTAATAATAAATCTTTGCCCCGCCTGGGTCGCACTAGAATCTACAAATATGATGTCGTTGATAGCCGAATCTGGTCTCAAGGCGTTGAACACCCAAGTCTACCTTTCCCTCCTGAAGTCGTCTATAACTCTGTTCAAGAAACTAAGGGTGCTTCAAGGTGCAATGATCAATGAACAAGTATCCAATCACATGACAGGGACTATGACCTACCATGTCCAAACTCGTGGAAGTTTTCGTCCCCACTTGTCCCAGAAGCTACACTCCAGAAACTCAAATCGTGATACCAAACATTAAGCCAAGACTCCCTTAAATATTTGTCGTTCCAAATGGTCAGCCAGAGGTTTTATTTAAATTTAAATGTTATTTTATAATAGTTTAAATTTTATTTTATTATTTAATATTTAATATTATCATTATTATTCAATATTATTTTGAATTAGCATTTAAAAATGCTTTTTATCCGCAAACTAGAACTAGGTCCCAAATTGGGGACATGACAACTCCATTCTACAAGAAGTGGCTACCCATGAAATTTATTCATTCATGGATGGATTCTCAGGTTATAATCAGATAAGCATAGTGGAGGACAAATTGAAAACTACGTTCACAGTAGAAGATGGATTGTATGCAATTGCATACAACTAAATGTCATTCGGTCTATGCAATGCTCTCACAACTTTCAAAAGAATCATCCTGTACATATTTGGCAAGATGTCACTGGGAAACTTTTAAGGCATTCTTGGATGACTGGTCAATCTATAGTGACGAAGGCACACATCTGAAGGCTCTTCGAGAATGTATGGAACGGTGCAAAGTAGCAAGATTAGCATTGAATCTAGAGAAGTGTTGTTTCATGCTACCTCAAGAAAACTACTCGACCTCATAGTTTGCAAAGCCGGACTAAAGACTAACGCAGACAAAATATGGGTGATCATACAAATGGAAGCACCTCATAACATCATTGGAGTAAAGTCATTCCTAGGTCATGTCATACCCGCTTGACGTACACACAAGAATGGGCCAACCATTCATGTGGAAAAAAGACCAGAAGGTCTTCAAGGAACTAGAGGTATGATTAATAAGTTCACCGATCCTTGCATACCTAGATTGGAGTAAGGAGTTCCACGTACACATGAACACATCAAACTATACAATCGGAGCAACATTGGCATAAGTGGGACCACAAGGGTTAGACCACCTAGTATTCCTCATCAGTTGGTCATTGTGAAAGGCATAGAAGAACTATAGTACAACGGAGAGGGAAGTGCTCGTAATGGTTTGTGTCATAGAGAAGTTCAAACATTACTTGTTGGCACCCCCCTTCACATTCTACATGGATCATCAGGCCCTTATGTACTTGGTGAACAAACCGATAATTCAAGGGTAAGCAAATGGCTCCTATTATTACAAGAATTCACATTCACTATTATTGTCCAACTAGGGAAAAGCCATATTATTACCGAACAATTGTCCAGGATCAAGTCAAGCAAACCTCTAGAGGGAGTAGATGAAGATTTTCCACACTTATTTCAAACTGTAGCACTACCCCCATGCTACAAAAACATCAAAGAATACCTTTCTACTTCCACATTTCAAAAGGAGATGCCATTGGGAGAGTGAAAGAAACTAGTATTCAAGAGTAAAACATTCCAACTCATCAATGGATTGTTATAGAAAATGAGGTCTAACCATGTACTACTGCAATGCGTCATGGAAGAGGAAATTCTAGGAGTACTTAAAGAAGCACACAAAGGACTGGTTGGAGGGCATATGGGACCAGATGCTACAACTCGTAAAATCCTATTGGCGGGTCTATGGTGGCCGACATTGCACACCGACGCCCTAGAATGGGTGGTGGGATGTGATACTTGCCAGAGAGTTGGCAAACCACTAAAAAGAGATTAAATGTTTTTGTTCCCAACTCAACCCTAGGAACTCTTCGAGAGGTGGGTACTTGACTTCATCATTTCGTTGAAAGTCAACCAACTACATTAGTGCAGATACATAGTTGTTGCTATGAAGTACCTAACAAAATTGGCGAAGGATCAAGCACTACCAAACAACAATGTAGTCAGTACAATGAGATTCATATATGAGCAGATTGTCATGACGTACGACATCCCGATATGGATCACCAACGATAGGGGAGGACACTTTGTCAACCACGTCATTCAATTGATGATGATGGAGTTCTGGATTTTTTGTAATTTATCAAGCCCGTACTACTCGAGAGCGATGGACAGGCAGATCCACAAATTAATTACTTGTATTTGTCATTCATAAGTCATGCGGCATCCTAGAAGCTGACTAGGAGGAGAAGCTTCCAGCCATACTATGGGCATATCGAATGATGTACAAGGTGATTACAAGACACACACCATTCCAATTGATGTATGATCAAGAAGCTATAGTCCTCACCCAATATATAGTGTCGAGTCTAAGGATTGTTGTGGAGAACCGACCAAGTGACATGGAGAGATTGAAGGGATGACTTCCAATTAAACAAATTGGATGAACGAAGAGTACTCACCCAATGGGCAACAGAGGCAATGTAGAAAAGAAGGAAATATTAGCACAACAAACACCTCTGATGAGAAAAATTCTAGCCAAGACAGTTCTGAAGTATAATGACTATAATAAATTAAAACTTGGTAAGTTCAAAGTGAGATGGCTTGATCCCTTTAAAATCCAAGAAAATCTTAGAAAATGGAGCTATCAAACTAGAGACTCTAGATAACAACGTACTGAAGATAGTATCAACGGATCAAAATTAAAGCCATATAAGGAGAGATCTATTGCAATCAACATGGTGGATTGGATGGTAGATGAGAAGCCTACCATGCAAGTACCAAAAAGACTTGAAGGACCCGAAGGTGTAGTAGTAAAACCTACTCTTTGAGAGCCTAAAGGTGTAGTAGTACCTAGAATTCATCGACATTTAACAAATGCACTCTTTGGGACGCCTGTAGAATGGATTAAGCTACATGGTGGATGGCACTTGAAAGAACCATATTCAAAACCAAGAAAAGGATACATTACCTACAAAGGCGGAGTATGAGCAAAGAAGAGGAAGATTGCTGAAGAATGGCATACAAAAGAACATTTGGAGACTAGGAGGAGGAAAGAGAAGACCTACTCGCCAATGTTGATAGCCATTACCTCTGAACAGAATGAGAAGAAGCGAGAAGAGAGGAAGACGCTGAAGAATGGCATACAAAAAGAACATTCAAAAGACTAGCAAAGGAAGAGGCCCTAGCCTATGGCTAGTAGTTTTCATGGTTGAACGATACTTTGTAGCAGAATGAGATGGATACAATGATGTAATTCAATGGGAAATAGACCATAACATAAAACCACCTCTATTACTAACACATGTGGAGCTTATGGCATCGATTACATAATCCAACAGCACCACCAACAATCGAGGGAGAGAAAGTGAAATGGTACCAACAAAGAGGAAGCATGTACATTGATGGCAATCAAAATTATAAAGGTATGGAAAATCCACCATTATTACAGAAAATATTTAATCTCAAATACTTAGGAACCTATTGTGAATATGACTGTTACAAAAAACCGTGGTTATTTCAAAAACAACATCCACCCTCAAAAATAATATACTTGGGAACAAACTATGAGAATGTGAATTACAAAAGACTAGAATTAATTGGTATACAAGATCAAGCCTTGGAAATAAAATTAAAAGAAAAAATTGAGCCAAGAGGACAAAAAAAGAAAACAAGTAAATGAAGAAAAGAAAAAAAATTAAAAGCAAAAGTTAAAAAAATGTTAAAAATTGTTTAAAAGTCACGAAAACTGAAAAAAACAAAAATTAAAATGGAAATTACCAAGAAGGATAATAATAAAGTAAATTCGAGACATTAAAAAATTGAAAGGTGGATTTATTAAAATAATGCAGTTGGCAATTATTAAAATATTGAAGAGGAAAAAATCAAAATTTCAAGGTGGAAAAATATTAAAATATTTGGGCCAAATTATATTGTAGTCAATTGGCAAAAGTCATTCATTTTGCTCAATGCCCGACAAACAAACCTATTGAAGATCACTGTACAACCTCTTCAAGAAGATTATAGATGAATCCACAACATCGTACGACCTCAAAAGCATAGCATTGTATGGTGGCACAGGAGTATAAAGATCATTGTACAAAAAAATTAGACATATGTAGTATGGCGATGAGGGATTAGAAAAGTCATTGTGGAAAAAGAAAACACACACCATATAGATCTTCATAGTACGCTAGAGGAAATAGCAAAGCATACAACCACAAGAGATAGTACATCGATGGTGGGAGCACAACATACAACTTGGTCAATTATTGCACACTGTATGGTGGCCTTGGCAAGTCATACTAGTCAAACAAAATCGCATCGTACAACACAGAGAACAAATCATATGACAACAAGAAATAGTGTACGACGACAAAGTAGGGAGGGTTACAACGTACGGAGACCTGCCGTATGATCAGGATGGAAGATGAAAATTTTCAAGGATAGTTGTGTGAAAAGGGGTGAAATTGTACAAAGCAAGAGGAATCTAGAGACTAGTATGACAAAGGTTGGGAACTCAGCCGGTACAAAGAAGACAAGCATCATCATATGATTAGGAGAGGAGTTTCATTGAGATTGTATGAATTCCTACAAACTATACGATGCCCTTGATATTACGACATCCATTAATTCCTTCTTGCAAAGTACAGATTGATAGTTACCAAAACCATTTTTCAAAAAGACATTATCTATTTAATCCTTATCATGAATTGCTAAAAGCCCATTGCTGAATAGTTTTTTCAGCCATGGATGCTAGTAGCAGTATGGGGAAGAAAGTATTATACTTCGGGCCTCGCATTGCTACAGCCAAAACAAGCAAAGGGAAAGCAAATGACACAGGAGAAAGTGCACTGACATGGGATAGTCTTGCTGGCAATGAATTTAGAACATGGTGGTGTTGTAACCTTTTCACACATCGCCCCATTGCAAATGGGGAACCCCAGTAGTTTGCTTCTTTTTAGGGTTTCACCTCCGCACAACAATTTCATAAGGTCATTGCTTTGAGAGTTTCAAGTCAATTTTGAGTTATCACCCGAGCCAACTGGAGAATTCAAACCCGAAATAGTGCCTAAATGTCATGGAAGTGCTCAGAAGGTCCGGAAGATGAGGATCGCCTATGCTTTGAGTCAATTCTGACACTTCCTATTTTTTAGGAATTTTTTGCTTTTTTGCTTTTTGGCATTTTTGAACCAATCTAGAATCCCTATATTTTAGGGATTTTTCTTTTTTCTATTTTTAGAAAGTCAACCCTGGTCATGGAGTCAACATTTCCATTTTAGAATCAAAATCAGGCCACCAGATGTAAAAAAATCAAAAAATCAATGAAAAATCAAGAAAAGCATAGAAAAGCAATGGAAAATCTGGAAAAATCAAGAGGAAAAAGCATATGGCGAAGAGGCAAGCATGAAATCCATGGCGATCAAAGAAACAAAATGGTATAAGTCTGAAATTCGCCCATGGAGAAAGGCAAAGATTCTCCAAAGTCCGCCATAGAGGAGATGAGGAATGGCAGGAACTTCTTGTAGTCCACCCTTCACATGGAAAGACATTTATGAAGCCCGCCCCAGCACTTGGAAGGAAATGGCAAGCATCATGGAAAGTCCACCCTTGCACTTAGAATGGATGGCATAAAGAGTGGAAAGTCCACCCAAGCATAAAGGAAAAAGTGTCTTAAAGTTTTCCCACCTCAAGGAAGGCTTGGCAAGAAGCTAGCAAAGTCTGCCCAGCCCAAAGCAAAGAATTTTGGCTTAGTATAGATGCCTTGCCTATGTAATGTTACCTTGGGGAGAAAATTTTCATGAAATTGACTAATTATTTGATGCCTCGGAAAATGAAATTTGAATCTTGGCTAAGTGTAAAAAGAAAATACATATGGAAAAGAAGTTCCAAAGTCCACCCTCAAGCATGATAAAAAAAATCTAAGGCATGAAATGTCTAGAGAAGAAATATCAAGACAACTCCAAAGTCTGACTTGGCAAAGCTAAAGACGTCCAAGCACATGGTAAAGTCTGACTTCTTCCAAAGAAGGATGGCCAAAGAAGGGAAAAGTCTGCCCTAGGCCAAAAGGAAGGGAAATTTGCCTAAGTATTGATGAAGTTCGCCTAGGGGAGATGGTTAAATAGCATGACGAAAGTTTCTAAGGCATGGAGAAAACGTGAATGGCAAAGAAGTTTGGAAGTCCGCTCTGGCTAAAGGGAAGAGATTAAAATGACATAAAATAAATAAATACTTAGCCATGGGTAAACTAAAGTAGCCAAAAATTAAACGGGTTGGAAAAGATTAAAAGTTAAAAGTTTAATACTTTGGATAATTTATTCAAACACTTAGGAAAATAACATGCCTTAGACAAAAACAAAATTCGCCATAGGAAAGGAAGATGCTAAGATGACTTGGAAGAAAATCCATGGAAACAAATGAAATTCGACAAGAAAAGAGAAAATCCATGAGTAAAATTTCGCCATGATTTGAAGATTGGAAAAATCATTGAATATTTAATATTTTCCAACAAATAAAAATAAACGCTTAGCTAAAAATTGAACTCCAAAGAGAAAATCTAAAGATTTTGGTTGAAGGTGGCGCGTGGATAAGCTTGCCATGAGGATTTTTGAAAAAAAATAGAAACTTGCCTTGATGAAGAGAAGAAAACGAGTTGGAAATCAAGAGAAAAGATGAAATTACTAAAACAAAATCGAACTCTTCAGCCTTATAATGAGTTTCAGCAACTCATTTTTTCACAAGTTCGATTGAAGAGAAGTTAAGCTCCCTTAAAATTGCAAGAATATTGAAGGAAAGGTCGATTTTTTTCTCAGTGGAGGAGTAAATTTTTATGCTGGAGGAAGTGATTTTTGCAGAAGTAAATTAAATTCTTGGCTAAAAGGCGTACTTCTCAGCAAGTTGGCACACTCTTTCTTGGGTTTTTGATTAAATTCTCAGAAGTTGAATTTGATTCGCAGCCAAAGGATATTTCCGAAGGTTTAAAATTTAGGTGGCCAAGTTCTTTATTCTTCTTTCATCTTATTCGGACATTCTGGCTAAGTTGTGGCAAAAATTTAATCAAGTTCACCCATTTTCAGCTCTTTTTTTCTCACAGAAATTTGTTTTTTTAAAAAGTTGAAAGTAAAAACTTTCAAATAAAGGCCCAGAAATAAACCAGATTTAAAAGTATTCGTGCTAATGTTAATTCTTTTTATTTATTGTAGGTCAATGACCACAGAGGGAGAATCATCAAGAAAGGTGCAGATGAAATTTGCTAGCAAAGGGTTGCAACGTGAGTCAAAAATTAATTCTAAGTGGAAAAATATTATAGACACTGATCTCGGGCATGTGGACTTCACGGAATTCAAGAAGAGGGTGTACAAACACAACGGATTGCCAACGCCAATTGCTCAACGGATGGTGAGGAATGGCATCTTCTAGGCAGCCAGATTTCCACCAGCAATAGAATGTGTTGAATTGATGGTGGAGTGCGCCATCCATTATGATGCGAAGTAAAAGGGAAAATTGTGGCACCTGATGGGAGGATATTAGCTTACCTCGGAGAAGTGGCAATTCAGGAAGCATTTGACATCCCAACACACCATCGGACTGTATATAAAACTAAGGACGCCAAAAAGTTGTATGAAGACCAATCTGAACTTTGTGCCACAAATATTAACAACTCATGGCTGGAAAAACCGAGAGCCTCTGCCAAGAAAATGCCCAAGAAGCTGCGCCGAACAGACTTCAAGGAGGACTATGGGGATATTATCTTGTTGTTAAACAGGATAGCCGGCAATCCACAAGGTGCGCCTTTTGAGACGTGGATGTACTATTTCATCAATGAAATCACCTCTGGCGTTCGGATGTTCACCTAGTCCCGGATGATAAGCGATAATCTCCATGAGCAGCTAATCAATCTGGAGAAGACAAAATCATTCCACACGAGCTCCTAAATCATCTATCTGTTGGCCAGGACTTACAGATATTCAGGACTGATATGCAAAGGCAGAGTAGGCAATGGTGAGAACGAATTCAAGTCATATGACTGTTACCCGCAACTGCAACTCAGAGAAAAATCTCACTTCAGACGGGCTCACGATGCTTTCCTCATGTACATCACCAAAATACTCCAAGGAGGAACTCACTCGAGGCTGAGTCATGAAGCCAAAAGCTTGATTAGTAGATATGGATCCTAGTTTATCCAGTTTCCAAGGTTCACGTACATAAGGATCCAAGGATTCACTGGAAATCCTTACAGGCTTCCAATCTATCCTACAAATAGGAAGATTTTGCTAGAGGTCCTTAGACAGCTGGAGGATTACCAGAACATCCAAAGGCCAAAGAAAAAGGCAGTTGTCACTTTCCCATTCTTCATTGGGAACATGTTGGAATCCTGGCCATCGACACAAGCAATTGAAAGTGCCAGGTTGGAAATTCAATGGTATCCATTCATGACTTATCGGTCTAGGGCCAATTTTGACCCACATAACCACATTTGGACTGTGGATGGAAAAAGGTATAAACACAGAGTAGACCTGGAGGACTTTTGGGCGAATGTTGCAGACGAGTATGAAGTTAGGAAAAAGTTATGGTCCAGATTGTCGGTGGATTTGATGAGAGCGACTGAATTTTGCTGAGTGCATGATTAGGTGGAAGATGATGAAGAATATGTCCAACCGTGCTTCAATGAGAGCTGGCCTCTTCCTACAATGAAGTGGTCAGAGCCTGAGCTTTCAGATTTGACCACATTAATGAGGCTAGTAATCAAGTATTCTCAGTGGTGGGTCGACCAGCAGGTCCAAGAGTTGAGACGTAGAAGAATGACGCTCACTTATGACTTGTTGAGTGAGACGAAATTATACTCCTCAAATGCAGGCTCATCCCATAGTGCTGAGTTGGTTAAGATTACTAAGAAGAGGAAAGGAGCAGCTGCAAACACAAAACCTGTCCAAAAGAGACAAAGGGTGGAGCCATCTCATTCCGCTGCATCCAGAAATATTGATGAGCTAGTGGCTACTGTGGACGAATCCTTGGCTGATATGATGATTCCTTCTCCAATTCAGGAGGGTAACAATGAACCAATCCAGTTAGATGACGACGAGCCCCCATCTCCTACGGGCACCGAAATACTGGGTTCTGAGAATGAAATGGACATCCAGAATGATGAATTTCATGAGGGAATGATTTCTGCTCTTAGAGGAGTTTTGGATATTCCAAGTGCAAAAAATGTTCAAGAGGAGGACAGCATCGAACAGCCCACCATTCCTGACTGGTTGAAGGAAAGAGTGAAGATACAGGTGCCAGTTGAGACTCAGGAGGAAGATGACACTGCAAATTTCTTGGCTAGGTTAGAACAAGTTGTTGTAAAGAAGCTTGCCAAGAAATTTTCCACGATTCAGAGGGATGAAGCAGGCAGCCGTTCCGTATAGATTACAGTGCCAACAGATGACAAAACACAGGATGAAATTGCTCCCCATGAGTACACCATTACCACTATAGATCTAGGCCCAACAACAAAAGGCCAAGAAGTTGAAGAGTTGGATAATTCAATCTCTACTATCAAGGCGAGACTGGAGAAGGAAGTGGAAAAGAAGAAGGAATACAAGAAGGAGGTTGAGCGCTTGAAGGAATATATCCAGCACCTAACCAAGCCACTCAACCAGGATGGTACAGTAGCTCCTCCTCTTCTAAACTCCTCACAGGAAACAGCCAAGAACATTGAAGAAGATATGGTCACGGCCAAGAAAGCCAAGGAATGGATAACAAGTAAAAGAATAGAAGCGGCTTCATTCATGGAGAGATTGACCCTAGTCTATGGGCAGACTTCCTCGTTCCTTTCCAGATTGGCTGTCATGGTAGAAGTTTGGGATAACCTCACGGACATTCAGGAGAGGCTCATTCCATGCCTCAAAGTGTTGAAGGGCGTCCCAAAACAGGAATTGATCGAGGGAAAGATAATTGCAACGGGCGCCGCTTATAACTTCCACCACTGGTATTGGGCATTAATAGTACAGAGCGAGGTCTTGGAGAAAGCAAAGGTTGATGGACTCAAAGTGGAGGAACAAATCAGAGAAATTCAAAGAAAGGTTTACCTCATAGTTGCAGATGTATTTGAGAATGATGTTGTTTGAGAGAATGACATGCAGCTAGAAAGGCTAAAAAGCAAGGTTCAGGAAATCTTCTTCTCTACCACAAGATCGATTCTGATACAAGACTTCACAGGGGTGGCGAACCTCTTATCCATTCGGGATGATTTTATGAAACAAGAAGTGGATTGGGAGAGTGCCTTTGCCGGATATGCTGAGGACTTGGACGGGCTGGAATTCAGAATAAACGTGCTACCACAGGTCACGATGGAAGAAGTCATCATGGTCGTATCCAGGTTCGTTGAACACATTGTTGCTCAAGAGGATAGGGACGCACTCCCTTGAAAATAGCCCAGACGCCACTTCACTCTTTGTTTACTCATTGATTAGTGATGATATTTTGGGAAACCTTAATTAGGGTTGATGTGTATTAATCTTGGCCGTTAATGGTGTTTTAATCTTGGCCTTTCATTTGCTCTTGAAAACACTATATAAACTCTTGATCTCTCATTTTCATGGGTGTGAAGAAAGTGTATGAGATTGTTGCGTGTTGCTACTTCCGATAAGAAAAGCTCTTATGCATGATTTGCTTTGAATCCCTTTTATTGTCAAGTGGTTTGCAAGGTTGCATAGCTTCTTCAACATTAGATTAGAATTAAGATAAAATTTGATTTAAATGTTTGTTAAATGAATGAAAGATCTAATAGTATTGATTTATGGTGAAACTTAGCTCATACTTTCTTTGAATGGATGATTTTTATTCAATGTATAAAGTTAGTCTGAGCTCATGATTGTGGATGCTTAACTTCAATCTGGATCAGTATTGTTTGAGACATGAAAACTATAATCACACCCTTTGAAGATTGCACCCACTTTGTGTAGTTGTCCCAGAGAGGCGAAGCAAAGCGTGGTTACCGGTTTTACCTAATCTTTACCGTCTCTTGAATTCTTAGGAGTAGATTAGAACTTCTAAACCCTTATCCTTTTTGCACTTTTTTTTTTAAATCCCAAATTGAAAATCCCGAAAGGAGTGTTTAATGTTAAATCTGTCTAAGTCCTAACTTGTGAAGAAATTGCCTAGTGTAAGTCCCTTTGTGTGTTACCAGCATTTCACAACATCCATTGAGCTTATCCACACGTCAAGACCTGACAAAAGAAACCTTGGAATCGCCATATGATCTTCTCGCAATGTTAGTATACGCGGTGGTTTTTCAAGAGAGGATAGAGTGTCTTTGGGCATTTTATTTTGTGTGTTCAGTGGATGATAAAACGTACACCAACAGGTGGTAGAGCAACTAGGATGACCATGTATTGAAGGTAGCGTTGAGACACGCACAGGTAGATAAAGTTGTGCAACTTCCATTCTTTAACTCTCAAGAGTTTGAGCCTTTCTTGAAGGAAATGGTGATGAATTATTTCAAACATTCTCACAAATCAGTCATTGACTATAGAGGTTGTTCGATAACCATCTCTTTCTAGCCAGCAAACTTCAATAATGTTCGACATACTTGCCACAGGTACCACCATGTGTAAGCTAACGAGGAAACTCGCCCAATAGCACAAAGAAGCATCCCTTAGGAGAGTTTGCCGACCCAATTTAAGATAGCTGGAGAAGGACATCATATGAAGTGCAAGAAATCGAGATCTTAGGAAGAAAATTTTGGCTACTCCAAAACGGAAATGCATAGTTGATTTAATCAAGTGTAGATTAACAGAAGCGAGTAGAGCATCCTATGTAGCTATTTGGATGATCGACAACATGATTGGGCTAAGCATAGGTAAAGTCTACAACTAGTCTAGATTATTGTCGAAGAGGATCAGAGAGTTCTTGACATAGAAACATAAGGCTTTTTATATGACACAACATGCCATTGCCCTTTTCCTCGATGCCATCCACATTCAGGTTCTCGCCGAGAAGTGGGGAAAGTTTCAACTAGTAGCACAGTTGGATCCATGATGGCTAATGGAATTTTACTGGGCCACCTTCAACATATAGGCATCGGGGGGAGAGGAGACAAAACAACCAGCCAGAAAGAAGAAGCAAAGGGATGCATTGGGTGACGAAGGGGAAAGTACAAAAGATGATGCCCCCATCGAGCTGTCCTCTACATCTACCACCACATTGACAGAGGAGGTATCACTTCCAGTTGATGCATAATCATTGCCCAAGATGGATATAGACGAGGCAGTATCAACCAATGAGATGGCTACAAGAGTGCCACCACCACAGCCAACCACTCTGCCAGTAGTGCCCTTATCGCCAAGACCACCAGTGGCACTACCAAGATCACCAATAGCACCATCAAGATTGACAGGCACATTGCTAGGACCACCAAGACTACCAAGCACACCACCTAAACTGCTAGGTGCACTACCAAGATCGCCAGTGGCACCATTGGGACTGACAAGCACATTGCCAAAACCGCTAGCTACACTGCTAATGCCACCAATCATAGTATCAACACCAGTAACTACTTTTCCAGGGGATATTTTTGTGCCGACCATTAACACACAAATCTATCAATGGTTAGATCTACTTGGAATGCCAGTGTAGGTTTTAGTATTCCCTTCACTGAGTTCTCCTGGAGTTATGGTTGAGGGAGTCGAGCAATAGGATCAGTCAACCATGATGCTTGAGGGTACAAAGCCTAGCTCTTCACAAGAAAACCTACCAAATGTCATACACACTCAGGAAAGTGGGGGACCTCCTCATATGCCTCAGCCATCTTCAGCTGTACAGGAGTTACCACCTAACCCATCAAGCGAAGAGGAGGAGGATGATCTGAGTGGGTTCAAAGGGCTAATCAGTGAGATAGCCAAGCCTGTTGAGATGGACCCACTTGGTATCGGCCTACGGTACATTCAGGATCTCCAGTCGATGGCGGCAGTGATGCAGGAAGTGGTAGATATATCCAAACAACTGGACATAGGACAATCTCCACTAGTGGCAAGGGAAGTCCAGCACGTATTGGCATTTGTGCAAATAGAGTATAAGGGAGAATTCACTCGCTACTTCACTTCTCGAGGATGGCTTGGAGTTGAGACTCTGACAATGATGACAACTTGGCACCCTACTAGGCCTTTAGTAGGGGGGAGGGATGCTAGAGTGATCTTAGCCTTGTTTAGTATATAAGCTTCCTTCAGGGATGTGTTCTACAAGCTGAAGTGTTAGATTACCTCCACTAACAATGTTATACAAAAGAATAATGAGGCCCTTCAGGAGGTACATGATGAGTCAGCTAAGCACACATAGAAATTCCAAGAACAGTTAGCTCAATAGACATAACTCATTGCCAACAAATGAGCTAGAGTGACGGCCGTGGAGGCCAAGATGGCAACAAAGGAGGAGACTAAGCAAAGAGTGACAGTCGCGGAGGCCAAGCTGGTGAAGCAAGACAAAGAAATTGAATAGGCTAAACGTCAATTGATGGAGGTTGCGTAGATGGTGAATGTAGAAAGAGAACGTGAGATAGTAGCAGAGCACCAGTTGACAATGCGCACTAAGGAGGTCCATAGGCTACATGAGTTACACTTGCCGAGTTCCACCTCTACATCGTACATTCATCTAGGGTCGTCCTCTCACCCTTCTCAATAATTTCATGTCTAGAGTTCACATGTTGTACTTGAAGAGTCTAGCATCTTGTCTATAGACTTGAATTACGGGTGAATCTTGATGTACTGAACATTTCATGTCTAGAGTTCATAACTATATTTCTGTAAGAGCATGATTGACCCCAAAAGGTGACTAAATTTTGACTGACTAGATAATCTCATCTCTACTAAACTAAGTTACCGATTCGTTTTTGGATTCGGGTATGGGTACGAGAATCCGCTACGGGATCCGGTCAAAAAAAAATTTGGGGTTGGGTACATTTTGGGTATGTTAATACAAAAAACATATAAAAATCGGAAATACATACATACTTGCAGCAGTAATTAAGTTCAAAATACACCACCATATTAATAGTCAAATAACATAGCAAAAATACACCACCACTTTATACTCAAATGTCATGATATAGAATTATAAATTAAAGTTCAAACTTCAAACATAAAAAATGTCAAGTGTTTACAATCAGCCATTAATAATTATTGATCATTGATCAATCCAAATCATATGGGTCATCAAAAAAAAGCACCATCATCAGCATCATTAGATGCTACATTTTATTAGGGTAGGCTATAATATTTTCATTTGCTTGATAATCAGCAAATAATCTTTTATAATATTTTTTCTATCATGATGATGCTTATCAAATATCAATATAATTAATCTATTTCAATACTTGAAAATATTAGTGTTATTTTTAATTTTAAGCATTTTAGTATTTAACATTCTTTAAAGATATCCATTGTTTGATATCTATCTATCTATATAAGCTGTCTCCAACTTCCAAGTACTCTTCTCCAACCTTTTTTGAAAATGGTGTACTCGTACCCATCCTTGTCTCCTGTACTAGACCTGTCTCCTAGTAAGGCCTATGCTAAAGAGGAGCTTGTATTGCCAGGCCCAATATCACTAGTTCTATGATGGGTCCTATGCTTGCATCTTAGATAGGTTCTCAATGCTGCTACATTCATAGTAGCATGAGTTAGGATCAAACCAAAAGCATAATTGTAATTCAGTTACTTGGGAAATTAAAAATGCAGAAAATATCATAAAAATAGGGAAAATTGATGTTTTTGTTATTCCATCCTTTGCAATCCAAAAAAAATTTACGAGTAGAGTGGGGGTCTAGGGGTTGTCACCACCTACAGGGTCGAGGGTCCAAAAATTGAGTAAGATATTCTCTTAGATTTATATCTCAGTTTTAAAAGAGCATTAAGAATTAGAACTGTTAGCATTAATGAGCAAGGAATAGCAAAGAAAATAAGAGAACAAAAACCACAAGAAGGATACAAATATACTCTAGAGAACCTACTTTGGGCAGAAACTGCTGCTGAAAGGTGAGCAAACACTCACTTTACTCCAAAAATGGGAATACAAGAGATGGCAGCCCCTAGGTCTGTAGAACAGAGCTTTATCATTTTATTTGCTATATTGATGTGTTTGGAGGCAAAGATTAGGGTTGGAATCAATATTTTATTATTTAGAAGTCAACTTTAAGTCAAAAAATAAATTAAAAAATCCAAAAAAAGTCACTTTTTCCGCGGCCTGGGCGCTCACGCAGCTGGATTCAGTCTGGGTTCGTTTCGGATTCGGCCTGGGTGTATCCACAGAGCACTTTTTGTACCCTAGACGTATCTGCAGGCTGAAAAATGAACCCTGGACGAATTTGTATTGTATCAAATCCGAATCACGAATCCGTATTGTACCAAATCGTATTCGGGCTCTACTAGGGACGAATCGGTAACTTAGCTACTAAATATAAAGTTGACAAGTCTTTGACTCGAATCCTTTATAACCTACTTTTTGCATTTGGTAATCCAAGTATTTTATGTCCAAGGTATTGATGGACCCCTAGGCCCCTCTAAAATCCAATTCATAAAAGTTTTAAAATCCGCCTAGTAAAGGAATAACTAAGTTTGGACCTGGAGTTACATTAGGTTCTAATTAAATAGGCTTCTTGTGTTTGTGATTTAAACCTCACTGCCCTGAGCATCTCGTGGACCTTCCTGCATGGATAAATTCTGGTTGACTGAAGATTTCACATCCGAAGTCTAACCCACATCATGCCTATAATCCTTTCTGGACCCAGATTTATTATATAATTGTATTAAGTTGGGAGATTTGTTTGAAAAGATAAAATTGTGTTACTCGGCAAACCCAACGAAGTGAGTAAACTCCAATTTAATCTTTCCTCACATTTGTTAATACACTGTCTTGAGATCAAATGCCTAGCGACTATGCCCTCATATCTTGCCCTGTCACTGTATCTTTCCTTTAGTGCTGCCACATGAACCTTGGCCCAATCTAACTTGACGGCTAGCTTGTGACACAAATTTGCTCTACAACAACATAATTGCTGACTTTTCTCCAAGTAAGGTTGTGGCAATCATGACTGCTAATGTGGCCTAACTTGAATGTCTCACATGACCCCAAGATAAACATGACAACATGTACACTTGAAGCTCAACTACATGAGCCTCACATGTCAATTTGACCTGGATTCAGATTTAATAATCATTTTTCTTTACACACAGGAATTAGATTGAATTTCTTAAGCGATAGAATTTAAATTGCTTTAGCAATAAAATGATCAGAATCTGATGCTATCTTGTTTGCACACGGCTTGAGGGAGTGAAATCTGGGACAAATCTAATCCTCTTTGAGATTAAATGGACAACCATTGATTGGTAATAGATGTCTGCTGCAGCGAGATTTCTAGTGGTCAAGTATGTCTTACATGCCTGTTTGGTCTAGAGAATTTAAGAGGTATGGCTATGAAATGATCAGAGACAGACCTCATCTAGGTCTTCCATACATGACATTTTTTCTTGTCAAAGCCAATTGAGAGACACATGGAGACCTACAGCATGGTTAAATGTCTGGTTTTACCCTGGCACCAAAATGGAACTCTCTAGAGACGAAAACATTAATGCTTGCCACAGACTTAGAGGGATGTAATTGACTGTACCTTGTACCTTTCAGGTATATAAATATCTCATTATTTGTCTTTGTCTAGTTAGACAGAGCTAAGTTGAGAAACTTGGGGAGCATGACTTCTGTGCAAGTAATTTGGTGGAGAGTCTCTCTTTGTCACAGATGAGTCTGTTTATCTGAGAGTGTAATCATCATAGCTTATATGAGTCTTAATCTCGGTGAACAAGATTAATGTGTTTCAACGTATACTTGGAAATGATTTTTCTTGTCATAGCTTGCACATGATTTTAGGGTGGTTGTTTTGTATCCTCCCTTTCACTTCCAGATATAATCGTTTGTCTGTTTTACTTTCCCCAAATGATTACATCACTCTTTCCTTCATGTTGAGCTAGGACTGATGATTGCTTGAGAGGGTTTTATTGTGTCTGCAAAGTAGGCTTGCAAGTCAATGGTTGCTTTTTGGTGAACAGTCTTGTCTTTCTCACCTCTTCTCTTTTCTATTTTTCTCTTTTTCCCTCTTTTAAGCCTTTTTCTTTTTCTCCCCATCTTTTCCATTATCCTTTTGGGTTTTTTTTTAAATCCTTAAGTTAGTTTAGGTTTAGAGAAGGTTTCCTTGTGCTCCATTGCTAAAACTTGCTGCAAGGGCACTTGACATTGCAGTCAGATTCAAGACATTTCATTTTGTAAGTGGCTATCTTTTTGTGAGGGAAAACTGAATACTTTGTGTGCAATCAAATCCTTGAAACATTGATCAATCAGCTTAGCCCCTTGTTAAACAGCAGGACATCAGCCTCTGAAGCTATCCTAGTAAAGCCAGTTTGTTGGTGGCAATTATATGGACCTCCATGATTGTTGTGTACGCTTCCCATTCACCTCCTCTCATATTTTTTTAGTTCCTCTACTACTGAGAGAAAGTGGTTGACATAAAGCTTCATCCACTTTGTTGAAAGGAACAACCTTACCTCCAGGAGAGCAGAGAAGCTTGTTGCCATACACAATGCCTTGCATTTCATTGATCAAAAGACACCTCAGTACAGTGAAAGCCTAGCAGCACGGTGGGATGTAGAGCTCAGTTTATTGGATGGATTATGGAATCAATAGATTGTTATTGTATTTAATATTTAAAGTTTCAGCTTCTTTTGGTTTCCTTATGTTTATTTTTACATATTTTTAATTTGTTTGTACTTCAAAATTTCAAATGTTAATTTTTATTATTCTTTTAAATTTTTAATAGTTTCCCACAAGCATCCCCAAAAGCTGTCCTCCTGACCACCTAGACAAGTAGTATATTTCTGTTGGTATCCTTTCAGGTTTCTTGCCTCCAAAATGAAACTTCCCCATTTTATGACCTTTTCAGACTTCAATGATGCTTGAGAACATTCAAATTGATGCAAGTTGAATGCTGAATAAGACAGACCCACTAGTATCAAATGAAATTCTTATGAGATTTGCATACTTGTATATGCAATTAGGCAAAACAATGCTAGGAAGTAAATGAAATTTAGTAAACCTTATGTGCTCAAAATCTTCCACGGATATTTTAGAGGAGATACTCTACCACACAATATTAAGACCTTATAATTACACCATATAGAACCTTTGTTCAAATTTTCCTGTATTTTTGTATAGTTATGTGTGCACAAATGTGAAACACCAGCACTAAGAAACAATAAAATTACAGTAGCTGGACAGAGGTACAATTCCTTGCTATTTGATTCACGCACTCTTGATGAAATTTTTTGGTGAAAGTCAATATAGAAATTGTTCCATATAATGGTACTGTGGCATGGAGGACCTGAACGAAACAGTTTAATAGTTTAACTCGTCTGAAGAATCAATTATTCCATATCTTTGTGGGTGCTTTTTATGCAGTGTATTGGTGCCAGACTTATATCGAGGAGAACCTTGGCACAAGGACAAACCCCAGAGTGAATTTGAAGAATGGCGAAGAAAGCATCTACCAGCGAGAGTTGCAAGTGACATTGGAACATCTGCAAAATGGCTTTTAGATGAATTTTCTGCAATTGGAATATCTGATAAGTTAGGCATTGTGGGTTTCTGCTTTGGAGGTGGTCGCTTAATCGAAACTCTTGCTAGAGATACACAATCTCATTTTGGTGCAGCAGTTTGCTTCTACGGAACCAGATTAGATCCTTCCTTGGCTGCTCAATTAAAAATACCAGTATTGTTTATAGTAGGTGAGAATGATCCATTGTGCCCTGTTGACTTGTTGCATAAAATGGAGAGCCAAATAAAAGGATCTCAAGTCTGTGTTTATCCTGGTAGAGGTCACGGCTTTGCTCACCATCCAGAGTCTCCCGAGGAAGATAAAGATGCTGAACATGCATTCACCACTGCAAGAAATTGGCTGCACAAATACTTAATTGAAAATGTAAGTGCTACTGAATGAAGAATAACTTTCTTCTGGAAGTGTAAATTATTTTATTTTTCTAAAGCGCAACCCTGTGTTAGTTTCTTTATGCTAGAAGAATTAAGTTCACATCTTATTGGAGGAACTAATTCTTGGCATTTTTAAATTGTAAGTAGGTAGTCACTGTAGCTTGTCTGAATTGTTTCCCAAACATTCATAATCTTTTCTTTATGATCTCTGGCCGTTTCTAGAAAATTTGCACTATCACACTGACTACATTTTCTTAGTCTTTATTGTCGGATACTTCCCTCAAACACCCTTGTCCTATGACGAGAACTACATGAAACAAATATCAGTATATACACGAGAATAGCTAGAAGAGTTCTTAAAGTGAGTTGGAGGATGGAATAAGTGGACTTGCAGTTTCAGCTGTTTAATATCGTAATTATATTCTGTTATTATTTTATTGAAGACTGGAGAACTGTGATTAGAATGTTGACAATAGTAGTACCAGCGCCTAAGCCTGTCTTACATTTTGGTGTGAGCAACTTGAAATTTTAAAACGTGAGCACTTCCCTAGCACCTGTTTTTACCAAATATCTAAAAGGCGTATGATTACATGCCTGCATACATTCATGCTCATAGAAACAATTTAAGCCGTATGATTGCATGCTTGCATGCATTAATACTCATAGAGACAGTTAAAGCCACAATAGCATTCCATTTACAAAACATTGACATGACAAACTGAAAGTGTAAATGAAATTTAATAATTTGGGTTTGATACAGGAAAGCCTTCGCAAACTAAAAAATATGAAACATCCATAAAAACGGGGAAAACAGATTGTTCTTATTACTTCATGCCAAAATATAGTACGCAGAGATATAAAAACACATGAGAAATAAAATGGAATTTGCTCATCGTTGCCAATGACAAACTTAGAATCGTTTATTTGCAAATTCTAATTATTTGATGCCGACAGTTATTTGAATCATCGATTTTCAAATTCCTAAGTTCACCTATACTCTGAAAAATTCTGAATCTGGAGTATAAAAATGAAGGCAAATTGAAAAATGAAGTATTTCTAAGCCAAAGAGCTTTTGGAAAGCTCCGTCTCTTTTTAGAGTTTTACCCAATTGTGCTAAAAACATGGGACACCGTCAGATTGGCAAGGTTTAAGGAAGGTATAGCAGGTTTTGGCTCACCTGATTTAAGCATTTGAATGAGGTGAATTAATTAAAGCTCATTCTTTATCTAAACACCATGGAAAGTAAGTCAAAAGGGTATTCATATTGTTAAATGAATAGTACGATATTCTGCTGTGGATAACACTGCGGATGGTTATATTGGATAGTAATGATGTGCTACTACCATGTAAAATGACGATGCATGGATATGAATTGATTTGTCACAGTATGATTTTCTTGGTGATTTTCTATCAAATATAAAATCTGTTCAGAATGCACATAAACAAATTATGGGGTCATTTGTTCCAGTTATAATTCTTTCAATAATTAATTTGACACCAAACTGAAGAAAGCATAATAGATGCCATAAATCTCCGAGGAAATTTGATTACCACTTTTCAACCCATTTTGATCAAGAATGAAGTCCTCCTCCGTTATATAACTTTCAAACTTGTACCTTGAAAATAAAATGATGTCAAAGTTAAGTGTCACACCAAAATTTGTAGGGGTCTAGTAAATTTTTAAACTCAATATCTTCATAGAAAGTGGGCAGTTTGTCCCAATTTTTTTTTAAATAATGGTTAGTTTATGAGATCAATTTTCAGAAGTGTGTTATTTAGTTCAACATTTTTTATGTGAGATAATTCTGGGGAATTAAATTTGGGTTGCGGCTCTGATACCACATGAATGTTTGTCATTACACTGAAATCCCTAAGTGCTAATAAATTTCCAATCCCAGCGTCTTCACTTCTGATAGATGGTTAATCGAAATTTCCCAAAATAATGATTAGTCCACAAGATTAATTCCTAAAAAAACAACAGTTGATCGAAGATGCTATTATCCATTTATATCCACAAATTATCCATTTATGTCCACAAATCTTTTGTATCATTCTTACTCCCATGAAGTATTGAACAATGATCATATCTCAATCATATTATGGATTAAAATTAGCCTATAGAACTTGTTATGCACTTATGAAAACATGTTTGTGACATTGTAATGTTATAAATATATTCTTGTTATATAATTAAGCTCATCTCGCGACATAAATGCAATAGCTTTCAGCCATTTTTATTAACAAAAAATTATTTTTATGTCATACAATCATATTCTTGAGAAGTGGTAATTATTATTTTGCAATTAACATTTAAGCCTTGGTTATAATATCTATCCAATTTTTTATAATTTTTTATTAATATTTACTTTTGGCAATAGTAATTTATTTTGGATAATCTCAATTGAAGTATGTTATATTTGATATAAGATTTTTCTTTGTAAATCATAATTTAGAAGCCATTAAGAATAAAAATGTAAAAAATTGTTAATATTACAATATAAATCATTTGCTATGTATTTATGTTTTGTGAGATTCGATTTGTGTAAAAAATGATTATCTTGATATAATTTTCATGAATAGTTTATATCAATGACATCTTATTTTTATGTATATCATGTTAATAATTCAAGAAGGGAACTCACTTAAAACATAAATACCTCAAACATTTTTTTAGCAAGGGAGTATGGATGCTAGCCTCCTTTTCTATTTATAAAGTATCTTACAGAATATAATGTTTAAGTAACTCATCTCACAATTTCTATCAATTTGAATTAAGTCAAGTACAACCCACTCATACATTTAAGTAGACGATGGCTTTTGCAAATATTTACAAGATTTTATTTCAAGAAAAGAGGATAAGAAATCAGCAAACATAGATTCTCAAGTACAACCCACTCATACATTTAAGTAGACGATGGCTTTTGTAAATATTTACAAGATTTTAATTCTAGAAAAGAAGATAAGAAATCACCAAACATAGATTCTAATGAAGTGGAATTTTTTGAGTTGATGTGAGTCTTATGAGAGATAGGTAGTTTGTAAAAATTAAAGTGGAATTCTACACATATAATGACAATGTGATTTTCATAAGAACAAGTAAAAAAGGTCTACCAAGAAGAAGAAAAAAAAAATCCAAATAATTTGTATGATGAAGAACCACAAGAGGAAAATCTAATTACCAAGTCCTAAAAAAGAGGCTCTCTCTAAAGGTGAGAGAAGATGCAATAAAAGTAATAAAAGTTGGAAAACAACCTTCTACCTTTTGGCCCAAAAGCATAACACAATGAAAGTACATGTTGATGTTGATGTTTCAAAGGAATAGAAAACAATATAAACCCTTGGGCTAAATATATTTCACCTCCAAAATCATGAAAGAAAAGTAAAAAACATTGGAAATCAACCTTCTACCTTTTGGCCCAAAAGCGTAACACAACAAAAATACACAAGAGAAAACAATACAAACCCTTGGGCTAAAAGCACTATACCTCCAAAAGCTTGAAGTTGCATTCATGATGCTACTTTAAGAAGGTTAGGGACCATAATTTTCCCATGAGAAAACTCATAAGAAGGTCACAAACATATGTAGATTAAAGGTAAAAAATGGAAGAGAAAATCTAACAAGTGCATGGAAGGGGGGCAATATTTGTAGCAATTCAATCACCCCATGAGTCCAATATAAGTAAAAAATGCTAAAAAATAATTTCCTTCCCACTTTGATGCTCTTGTACAAATAAATGATTATTGTTCAACTAGAAGGGGCTCTAGTAATTAAGAGGGGATTAGGGTTCAAATTTCATACTTTTTAGTATTAGCAAATTTGTCATTGTAGATTTCATCAGTACATATATTCTATTGAGATTTTATAAGTATTTCATTATTTACATTATCCTTGTAAATACTTCACCCTAGATAATTTTAAGTATTTATGAGTTGCAAAATTTGTTATTGTGGCTAAATAACATACTAAATGATTGAATTTATATGGTACAAAACCTTGCTCGAACTTGTTGGTTTTCTTTTAAATTATAGGAAAGTCATACTATGGATTAATATTATGGTATATATTATTATTATTTGATTGGTAACATGGGAATTTACCATCAGCTTCGTCGAGCCCAAAAGATAGGCCATGTTTTTCTCTATTACAAAGTAAGACTCAAATATTTACTTAACAAAAAATCTACCTTATCGAGGATCATGTCTTGGGAACACTTCCTATCACTTACTAAAAACCTTAGTTATTTTGACCAAGCCTACCCTAAACACTAATATTTAAAAGGTATGTTAATACTATCTTGAGTTGTCAAGCATCAAAGTTTGGGTACATAAATTTTTTCTTATTTCTATCGAACCATAATTATTAAGGTGAACACTTGATAACAGACACTTGATAGTTGATAGAAAAGCAAAATGATTTTTGTCATGGATCAAAGATTGGGAAGACAAGTTAAGATTTACAACACTATCTCAAAAAATGATAAAGTGTAGGCCTAACACCCAATTCCCAAAATACAAGATGTTTGTTGAGAGAATTCATTTCGAGGTTCGAAAATAAAAAGTCTACCTTATGTATTTAAAATATGTTTCTAATAATATATAAGGCTTACTCCTGAATCTGATGACTAAAAATGAGTTTAAATGAAAAAAAAATGTTTATAAGCTTTGGGAGTTGGGGATTAGTCTTAACCTTCTTCATATTCCTCAGATAAACATTTAAGGGTCATTCCCTATGTAAAGCCTCTTTAATGTCTAGTCAACTTGGTGCTTACTAGGTCTACACATAGCTCAGAGGATGAATTCCTAATTGAACAATTCATATTTCACAAGAGGTTGCATTTAATTATCAACCAAGGACTCGTAAAATTTAGACAATGTTGGCACAATATATGCATTCATGGACTCTAGACACATCCCACACCAACAAAAATTTTGGAAAGTGAAATGAATTGCTAATTCATAAAATAGGGGAAATAAATATAAATTGCTACCTTATGCTATTGTTACTTAATACTTAAGAATGTAACTGTCAATTGTTAAAAATTGTAGTGTCCTAACCTAGCTAATTTCTCCAGAGTATGAAATCTACATCAAGCTACAAAATTCAATCAAAACTATATAATGGCATTCTTGAATTACAACACATGCATTTAAATGAAAACTACTTAACTAATTTCAACAATGCATCATTGAATCTAACAGAAAATGAAGAGGATTAGCAATACAAGTCAAGTGGCCCTTGCTTGAGTTGCTACTTTCACAAAAGTTGCCAATACCTACTTACTCAGCAATTCATGGCATCAAACTAATTCTCTTTATTGCATAGAAACAATGAAATCTTACATACAATCCAACAGGAATCTGTTTAATATTTCTTATTCAATAACACATATCTATTGTTGCAAGTGGTAATAGATAAAAACTAACATATTAGCTTGATCAACTAACAACTACTAGATTTACTCATCAATAATAGACCCCACTATATAGGGTCTGTGAGGAGTTTTATTCTTCTAGGATTGAAAGGAAACTCATAAAGTAACTATGCACTCTCCCTCAAAGATAGGAAGAGGACTTAGTCTAAAATAGAAAAAAATGATTTTGAAGCGGGAGTAGAGGAAAAATGTAGAACTCTATGCCTAATGGTTAATTTTCATGATAGAGATGTGTTCTTGAGAACTATCAAATCATGAATGATTGAGAAAAAACTCCTCTTCCTGGTGTTCTTTTTCGGTGAGTAAGAGTATGAATTGGTGACTCACAGGTAATCAATAAATCATCACCTTCATTCCCTTCTAAAAGTGTCACACTTAGACTATTTTGACTTCTTCCTTGCAACCATCCACAGTCCTTACATTGTAGGTTGGAAAACTTCTTGTTGCAGGTTAACAATCTTTCTTGCTACAAAATGTTAGTATCATTCCTAAGGCATCCACATTATTAACAATCATAATTTAAACATAGAATCATATTAAATTCCATAGAAATTCATTTGTTCATACAGACATGTATCAACATAATTCATTTCTATTTCCACATATTTGAAACTGCTTAAAAGTGTATGAAAGGAATATAAAAGATGTGTAAGGTCTTGATAATGTTTTTATAATCTAGTAGATGAAATGATAAAAACATAAAATAGTAAAAGGAAAACTAGCCATTAATTGAGCCCATCATTTCCCCCCAAACTAAAGCTATTGCTTACATCCTCAAGCAACTTTAAGGTTGAATGTTGTATTGTAGGGCCATCTCTTTAAAATCTACCATGTATAGTCCACCCCTTTTCCCTGCTTCAAGTAGTATCCTTATTGATCCAAAAGCTTTTCTAGTCTTTTATTTTCTACTATTGCCTCTTCCTCTCAATTCCTCCCTATCTAATGTGGTATAGGGAATTGGAGGATAGGATGATGGAAGGCGAGCAAGAACCAAGCAGCTCCATTTCTCATTGCAATTAAAATATATTTATGTGACCTGTGAATCATTGTTGTATAATTGTAAACAAAGTGTGGTTTCTTCTTCTTGAGTTCTGGTGTAAGCTCATTCCATCTGCTTTGAGAAAAGTTAAAAGATTCTATGATGGTACCTACTACTAGCTCCTTCCTTCTCTTATAATCTTGTAATTTACATTTCATACCCTTTTCTTTGACTCCCCCATGTTGTATAAGCTATAACCACTAGTCCATTACTTCATTAGGGTCTATTGACTCTTCTCTTAGTTGTAAGGGGAGATTTTTCTCTTTCTCATGATATTCCTATAGAAGCTTCCCCCTTTGATGCTCATTTCTAACATAATAAGCCAAGGCCTTGATCTAGAGATCCCCCACAAACATTAATGGGTTCCATGCAGTTTCATATGAAAGAACAAATTTATGCAAATAAAACTCATAATTGGTCTTGCATTTTAGGTGTGGAACTCTAGAAAGATTCTAAAAGTGAAAATCTTGAATTCATTGCAATATGTTAATCACTAACTATCTAAATAAACTAAAAACATAAAAACTTTTGTTGCAAAAATAGGGCATAAACCCTAGCAAGCGGTTTGCATTTCATCAGTTGCACTATTTTATCTACCAGTTCTTCAATTTTTACATTCAATTTCTTCACCTCTATTTCTTGCTTCTCGACTATCATAGCATGATTAGATATCATTTCAATTTTCTCCTTTTCCCAATCCTTTTCTTTTTGTGAAAATTGTTGTGTTCTCTTCCACAATTCAATACCTAATGGCATAACAGTCGGCATAGTGGGGGTCTTTATAGGTCCAATTGAACTTTCAAGAATTGGATCTTTTCCATTTGTTTCAATAATGGCAAGTTGTGTCAATATTTCAAGTTTTGATCCATGCTCAAATTTGTGGAGTCTTTCTTTCAACTCCCTAATTCTTGCATCCCTCTCACTATCTTGTTGTTGGAATATTTTTTTAGAATTCTTCTAAGTATTTAATTCTCAGCTACAAGGCTTCTTATGGTTCTTTATTTGTATTCCTTTCGTCCAAGAAAATTCCCCTTCTTTCTCGAAAAAATGTCCTCAATAATAACTTTAAGAACCCCCCCTCGGCGAAGGTGTAAAATCCTAACGAATCATGTATTCTTCCCTATAAAAATATTAATTTTATTGGCAAATTTTTTCATTTTTCAGGAAAAAAATAATTTCAATTTGCGAATCTTTTGTAATTGCTAGAAGTCTGTGGAAAATCCTAGTGAATTACAATTTTTTTAAAACCAATAAAATATTTTCACTAGTGATTAAAACCTATTTTCAAACCAATAAAATATTTCCATTGGTGAATTAAACATATTTTCAAACCAACAATATATTTCTATTGGTGAATTAAAGTTGTGCTCAAACAAATAAAATATTTGTGTTAATGATTCAAAAATGTTTTCAAACCAAAAAAATTATTTTCATTGGTGAATTAAACCTTTTTTCAAATGAATAAAAAAACATAGGCGAATTAAGCATAATCTCAAACCAATAAAAAAAATCATTGGTGAATCAAACCTTTTTTCAAATGAATAAAAAAACATAGGTGAATTAAACATAATCTCAAACCAATAAAAAAATTCATTGGCAATATAAATTAGTATGCCAATAATAAATCATAGCGTGGGTGGTGAAAATATTAAATGCTACATATTGTTCTATTCTGAGACAAATTTTCTACACATCCAAATTCTTTCATAAAATGTCCAGAATGGGGACAAGTGTCAACATATTCATTATATCTGAAGCTAGATGTTAGCACAAATCAATATAACCCATGACCGTTCGATGATTTTTTGATGGATGGTTGTAGTTGCATTCTAGAAGAAAATGTTTGAAGCACTAGACTTACAAATTCAAACCTACAGAATAACACTAGAATCGTTAAAGATTTCCAAAAATAAATGGTTGAAATTTTATTACTTATTAAATCACTTAAAGTCATGATAGCCAAAATAATATTTTATCGTTGACCGGCTACCGATAGTTGAAGGCCGCTTAAGTTATGACTTAAGCCTTTGGAGTCATTGTGGTGACCAGCCCCTTGACCTAGGCGATTACCGATTCCGTGGAGTATCAAAGTCATGTAACAAATATTTTCTCACAAAAATCAATGGTTGAGATCGATGATTAATGATTGTGACATCTATGCTCAGTGGGGCCGAGATTTAGCTCATGGTTAATGGTCTAAAAGGAATCAATGATCAATGCTAAGTTCATCAAAGATCAATGGTTATCAAAGATTTAAAATTAGGTTGCTCTTCTAAATTTCTAATCTGAAGCAAGCAAAATGTTTGATTTGATAACTTGATACTAAAAATGGTAGAAAGTATGGCATGTGGCACATGGTTTCTTTTTATCGATTTTCATCTTTTTTTATCGATTTCCACATATCCACCAAATTGTCTTTCTTTGAAGAAAGTGTGGTTGCGGTACCACAGATTAATGTCATATGTACATCTGAAGCGATTGATTCGATAGCTTGATATTGAAAACTACATGACGTGTTGTAAATGATGATGTCATTAATCTAGTGATCAATTGAAACAAGATTTGTAATGATTTCATATCGTTTGAGTGGAAATTTTGATAGCTTATCAACTTGAGGTACAATTTGCTTGTAGCCCTGGAGACGTCAATCAAAATAAACATTTTAATTGTAAATATAAGACTTAAGTTACACAATTAAGTTGGTTTTTTGGTTTGTGCAATTATCATTATACCCAACCTCACATAACTCACAAGTAAACAAAGATCAAGCTGGTAGTGGTACTGGTGGCCCATAAATAGGGATAGTGAGCACAACTAAAATCATTCGTTGAAGGCTAAAGGATTTTCTATTGAATGTAATGTTCTGAATTGTCATAAGGGTTTTCATTTTGTAATGTTAATAAGGAAGAATATGATATGGTATTATTGGGGATACTCTAAATTCTTTTGCCTCTAGTTATGTAGTTACAGAGTAAAATACCAATTTCCTTCAAGTTCAGAAAGGGTGGAATTGGAAAGAAATTAATTTGGTTCACCTAACTTTTGAGACAGGTTTTGAACCAAGATGAGGATCTCTGATGGAGATAAGTGCTTTCACAAAGAGAACACCCACATAATTATTTTAATCTTGTTTGCATTAAAAAACAATGACTTCTCATACTCCATTTTGATAAAGGCCCTCGAAGAGGAACTATGGACTTTCAAACTCATTGTGTGCTATCCCAATGCATGGAAGCTGCTTGCAGAAGGTGGGAGCATATTTACTACTCCTCACCTTCTACATGACTCTGGTTCTCAAAGAGGATAAGTACATTTTGTATTTTCACAGCTCACATTTCCCCAACATGGTTGACCAGGCAAGCCCTATGGATTCTCAAAGTCATTTGTTGGGTAATAAGGTTTGTATTCTTCCCAGTAGTAGAAGCAGCCAACGACCCAACGACTTGGAATCAATTGTTTTTTATGTAAAGTGACAATGTCATTTATAAAAAATAAGAGCTTACATGCTCTAGTCATCTTTAAAAAGTTGTAATAATGTAACATTGTAATTCAATGGTAATAAAATAAATGGTTGTGTTATTCTTCAGTATTCATTTACAATAAATAATTATGTTGTGTTTATAGTGTCTATTCAAATTATCCAAGTAATGTAAATGGAATAAAACAATGGAAAAATATTTAATAAGCTTAGAAAAATCAATTTTTTTTCCTTTAAGAGATTAAGTATTGTGTATCCTAGCGCCACAAGAAAAAAAAAACTTTAAAACACATGTTTAAAACAACTTTAAACAACATGTTTATTGTTTATATCATAAATTACTCAACTGTTTGATGAACATTTGATGGATGTGTTGATGTGTTTTTTATGCACCTCTCAACACAAGCAGTGCGTAGATGCACTACCTCTCTTGAAAGACAATCTTTCACAATCAGATTACAGAACACTATCCCAAGGTCTCTAATGTCAGGTCTTGAAAGTGCTTGGAATATCTCAGTTGTTTGATGTGATTTGCTGGAATCACCACGCAGACTTACGAATGGGTTACAAAGTGGGGAAGTTGGATCTTGAAATGGAGTTCTTAAAATGGGAGTTGTTATGTATTTGTTGTAGGTTCAAACAACAATCTTGAACTCCATTTTGCAATTGGATTTAGCTTTACAATGTGCAATGAACCTTAGCATAGGTTACTCATTAAATAAAATGAAAAAGGGCAGGGAAGAGAGGAGGTTCCTGGATGTGCAACTAATTGTGAACAGTGATGATGGAGTTCCTGCAATGGACAGCTTCTTGGAAACAATATTCCACTTAACCAGAGATCTCACAGTCTCATGGAATTTGTGCTATCTTCTAAGGTCTGCAAATGTTTCGCCTTTCATTCACCATGTACATACATGAACAAAGATAAAATTTTTGGAGCAGCTTTGAATTCAAGCCCAGACAAACTTTACACAGCTATCTACCATCAGCAGACAGCAAAAAGTATGGACTAAGAAGTCATCTACACAGCAGGAATTTTCATGATCACAGGACAACATTCCTAAAATCTACCAAAGCAATAAAACAGTTAACTAGAACAACAATAAAACCTAAGTTAAACATCTAACAATGGAGATTGAATCAAGCAACATGTGAGAAACTCAGAAAATGCACCAAGTCAATGTCTTTTCCTTATAAATTTCTGCAGCATGTATTTACAACAACTCAACCCCCTTTTGCAAATGAGAGGAGAGCCCTATTTATAGTGACCAAAAAGTCAAATGAATGGCCAATATTAATTCTCATTGTGTGGCCAAGATTCATTACAAAATAGGGTTTCACCTACCCCCAATATAACACAATTTAAAATTACATTTTGTCATTTTCCCTATTTTGTCCTCTAGTGACGACACTGTAGCACTTCATCTTTTAGTTGATTTCTCTTTTCACTGTAGCTACTCTTTAGGGAACTCTTTATCATCAATAGGGTTGTTCTCTTGCTTCTTGGATGCTGCATATTCCATGAACTTGAGGATGACCGCCCGGAGCTTGTCCACTTCAATAATCTCATACCTTAGCACTTGGTAGCTCCATTCCTTCATGTTATCCACTAGCCTTTTCCAGTCTTCATCATACTTTGTGCCCTGGTCTCTGAATAGCTCTGATTGGTCAAATGCACGGGCAGCAAAACTCATAAATTCCACTATGATTTCACTAGACATACCGTCCTCCATTTTCTTCTGGAAGTAGGGCTTCACCTTTTCTGGATCCATCTGCACTACGGGCATATCATATTTTGTCATCATCTTGAGATAACGAGAGCATTTTGCCCTGATTTCCTTTATCCATTCTATATCCGAATCCACCTTGCTCATTATCTGCTCCAACCTTTCCTTCCTATTGCCAAAGTCCCGCCGCCATACATCCATCAGCCAATGATCATCCTTCTTAAACGCAAGCTCCTTTTCCCACGTGGCCTCTGGCAATTGAAGGATGGCCTCGATCTTTGGAAAGGTGGAGTTGTATGCTGCGAGGAAGTCAGTGCATGGCCTCTTGGTGCCTTCCAAGGACTGCTGCAGGTCCAAGAATTTGTTGGCTGTCTGAATAGCCCAGCCAATTCCCATGTTTCCAACGTATAAGACACGTCGGAACCAGTCCTCTGTCGTCTTCTCCAAGTTCTTTATTCTTTCCATCTTGTCAATCTGTTCCTTGGACAGTAGCTGGGGTGCAGTTGCAGACGTGGTAGGTAGGTCATCCATTGATGACCACCGCTATATGTAATCTGTTAAAGAAGCCACGTGTGCTTTGAGCTCATCCTTTGAAATCTTTTCCTACCTTCTCAAATGTACCACCGTGGTTACTGACTCCTCAAGATGCCCCACCTTCTGTTCTCTGGTGGCGGTCCCCAAGTCGATGGTGGAGATGTTGTAAGTTATCCCTTCCTGACCGACCACAGGCGTGGCTACTTGCACAACTCGAGACCCAAAAGCATCCATTGTTCCCTTGGATCAGATCTTAAACTTCTTTTCCTTCTTTGTTGTGATTCGAGATCGGGCTAAGATAGCCTCCAGCCTCGCCCTTAGGTCTTTTAGTATAGGGGTCTTTCTTTCGAGCTGCTTTTCCAACCATTCTGGTATGACATATTTTCCCTTAGGTGAATCATGATCACCCTCGCCCCTCTCGATCAAGGCCAAGGTTTCCGCTCTCTTATCTTCTGGGGACTTTTCTTTTTCCTCTGCAGCATCTCCTCCTTCATCGGAGTCTTGGATGAACACAATGCGCTTAATAGGAGGCTTGGCCAACGACTGCTGTAAGGGACTTTCTTTCTTTTCCACTTCCTCCCTTCTCTTTCCTTCAACTGGTTTAACCTCGTGCACATGTTCTTTGAATTGCTCGATCTCGAGGCCCTTGACAGCTTGGGCTTCTCCCTTAGTTTTTTCTTCTTGCTGCTATTTTTCTTCTTCACGGAGCGGCCTTTCTACCTCTGATTTGGTGTCCTTTGTCTGTTGGGCCAGTTTTTCTTCAAGATCATCGTCAAAGGCTTGCACGATTACTTTGCCACCAATGCTACCTTCCTTGTCCCCACTCTCCGAGGAACCAGTTCTCTCCTCCTCATAGGCAACCCTCTCAATAATGCGATGTTCATACTCTGGGTGCTCGTGATATTCATCGGCCTCCTCCTCAAAAGGCTTTGAGGCCTCTTGTTCTCGCTCTTCCCACTACTTGGAAATTAGCATAGTGGCTTCCATGGCAGGCGGCCCTGTCGGAGGCTATCAAGGTTGGGCAGTGGCGAGGACCTGAGCCAAGGTTGCCTAAAGCGTAGGATCCATGAGGATCTGGGAGAGCTCAGAAGGGATATTCTGCATGTGCTTCGAGAAGGCCTTAGGCAAGGTGGGAGCGGGCATTGGTGCGGCCACCGTAGGCAATGGGAGTGATGTAGTGGGTGACATGGCAGCAGAGGAAGGAAGCGTTGTCAAGGTGGAAGAAGAGTCAATTACAATCACAGGCTCGGTTGGGGGCAAAGAGGCAAGATGGACAGAGATGTCCATCGCTGGTGGGGAAGCGGCGACCATAGCCAGGGGGTAGGTGGTGCGACAGTTGGGGCAGGAAGAGCCAAGACAGACTTGATTTGATCAGTACCTTCTACTTCTTCTTGCGTCAAGAGTTGTTCCGTCGTACCCCCTATTTGCTTAAGTCTTTTGGAGGGTGAGCCCCCCAAATCCTTCCTTGTATAAACCTTGGGTCAGGAGACTACTCCATTTCCGTCTCCTTCCTCTTCTTAGACCTGGTAACTGGGGAAGACTTGGATGTCCCGCCCGTTGAAATGGTGGTGGTAGCGTCGTCTGTGGCACTTGGCTCACTCTTGAGCCCTTCGTACGTTAGGACCACCCCTTGTTGTTTTAATTGGGCCACTTGTTCATCAACCCACTCCTTGGTACGGGCCAAGATTGGCTTGGTTATGGTGTCGAGGTCATCGACCTCTTCCTCATCCCAGTCTATTGTTGGTATTGGCAGATTAGCGATTGCAAGGTACCTAAGGTGCATTATGGTGGCTTCGTCTTCCTCGACCTGGTCTGGTATGGGGAATGGCTGCACCTTCCTTACAAATTGCACAATCATTCACATATAGTGCCTTGCACGTACTTCTTTATCATCTTGGAAATCTTCCCAAAAGTCTTCAATGTGGTGGAGATGAGCGAATCCTGGCCCCAACGCCTTTCTTACGTGACCATGTGGGTCTATCCGTGGGCGAGCAGTGTGTAGGTAGAAATGGTAATCTTTTAGTTCTTTCTCAGAGTTACCAGCACACTGGGAAGTTTGTAGCTTATACATGCCCTGGCCGAGAGTCATGGGATAAGAGATCCCTGCTATGTGTTTGTTGTTGAAAATCGCCTATATGTGTTGGAGCTACCGAGAAAGCTCCAGTAAGATGATTCAGTCTTTAGGGTATCAAGGCAGCCTCTTTGGTCTTTTGGTGAAGCCTTGGGCATGGATGTATGTGAACTTTGGGTACTGGATGAAGAGAAAGGCATATTGCTTCAATAATGCCCGAGCACTGTGAGAAACCCTCCTTTTGAAATTGCCGGCAATCATTCTCACAGTATGGCCGATGAAGGCGTCATTCACTCTGCAAAACTCCCCCTTGAATTTTTTGTATTGGAGCTAGGGGTATCTGTCATAGACCTTGAGTTTCCGACCCTGCTCCTAATCAGGTGCCACAAATAAAATGTTGTATTTCCTCCGGTTCGCCAAGGAGTACACAAGATATGAAGTCATATAGAATTTGGAGCTTTTCTTCACATTGAGGAACTGCTCATGAAAGCAGTTGCTAATTATACCTCCCCAATCGAATGAGGTCTTTGTTGTAACATCATCATTCCACCGAAGGATCTGCTCGACGAAGTACACCATCCATTCCTGAAAGAAGGTGGCCGTAGGGAGGCCCATCACCCTACTTAGCATCGTGACCAAGTTGTGGTAATCTTCGTGGAAGTCATTGCGGAAGAGTTCATGAGGAACCTTCACAACACTGCCCCGCTTTTCCTTAAGCCAATGCTGATTCATTGACCTTTTACACTCTGTCGGATTATCATCCCATGCTGCGTGACATTCTTCAATGGTGGGAATTTCTATTTCTTGAAAATTAGGGATATGGAAGGTCTCTGTGATTCCTTTAGCTGACATGTCGGCGAGAATGTTACCATCCTGGACGACAATTGTTCTTGTATCCGATTGATATGCCTGTCGACAGGCCATGATGAGCTCCAAGGCTACAAGAGATGGAGGGAAGCCAGCCGCCTTTGCTATTCCACTCTGCCTTATCAGCCTTGCATTCTTGGTCATTGGATTGACCCTGACCCTTTGCGTGAATTTGTCAATACTGACATGGCCAATATTGGTATCTATGATCTCCTTCCAATCTGTGGTAACCTTTGAGTGGAGTGGCTCACCCTGGAATTGGTATTTCATTTGGTCCTTGTCCCCTTTCCCTCGAGGGGTCTTTCCTGACTTCTTTCCCTTGTCCTTTGCGATGGCTGCTCCCGAAGGTCCCGCACCTGATTCTATATATTCTACAAGCAAAAGCGTAGTGAGTGCAATTGATCACGAAAACATCCATGTTAGCAGTAATCATAAAGATGAAATCGATTTCAAATAATCCATCAAGCATAACATGATACTTTGTCTCCCGATATCGTTGGTCTTTGGGTTGAGGTCTTTGGGATAGTCCAGGACTGGAAGGCCGGACTTCCCTGGCATGAATGTTGTTTTGGAAAGGCAAATAGGGTGGAGGGCTCCCACAGATTCTCTTCGGTCGAATTTTGATAATTTAAAAGTTTCACAATGAAAAAGACCAAGATTAAGTATGTGGGTGGAGCTCAGATTTTGAATTGGGCCTACTTAGATCGGTTTAGGAGCACTCAGAGGTACAAGGTTGGAAAGCTGTTAGGAGATAGCCATCAGGGAATGACAGATTAAAACCGGAATTTCGGAGGTGGAACTCCGAGATCCAGAGTCCGGCAAATCAAAGGGTGGCCAAGTGCATTCATCATTTGGGATGGAAATCGCTGGATGAAAGTCTGGAGCCTTGGGCCCGGCAAGGGGGAAGCCACCAATTCGTTTCAGCTTCCAATCGGTGTGAGCGTCCGCATCAGAGAAAGGTCTCGATGACAACCTTGTGTCTCACCGACTAAGCGCATTGGAAGGAGGACTTGATCTTCGGTGTGAAGTCTCGGCAACAACCTAATGTTTGGCCGACCGCCAAGAGGTGAACCGGGCCCGGCGTCAGTGTTGTTTGTCACAGGGGAAGGCAAGTCGGCATAAGGTCTTCGTGGCGAGGTGAGGTCTTGGTGAGAGATGAATGTCTCGCTGACAGCCGAGAGCAAGACCGGACCCGGCACGAGGGTCCATCGTTCGATTTCATTTTCAGTCCCGCGGCGGTCAGAAGGGGGGAGCCCAAAGCCCTAAGGGGCGGGTGAGATTTTCCCCTCGAAACGGCGAATGTGGAAAGGACTCCTGGATGGTGGAGCCCGGAAGTTAGATGGACGCTGAGCATGGATGACCTGGTTCTACCATATGCATATTTCATCTGTAGTTTGCTATATTGCCCCATTGAATCAACCAAGTTATGCATTTTCATGTCCGAGTCCATATCGGCATAGGTCCACGACTGTCTTCCCAACACCCATGTTGTTTTATTCTAACATTTGCATGCCACTGGTTTTATCAGCATAACTCCCTTTGATGTCTCGACAATCACAAGCCTTGTGCATTCACCTATTGGTAGAGGTTTCGTTGTCGGGGTTGCATCATGGCGATTTCATTTTGTCATGCTGACTGGCATGTAAGGGATGCATATCGGGGGGAGTCATTGCTATCGTTGTAGGGTCTTGGTGAGAGACCTTCGGTCTCACCGACCTTATGCATGGATTCCCCTTTGAATATACTTACGGTGAGACTATGTCAGATTCTATCGGCATAAAGTTTGTTGTGTCCTGCTGAATGACATTTGGGTTTCGTTTCGGCCAAGCATGAGTTTGCGGAAGGAGGTCATAACGAAAAGGTCAGGTCTTGCTGACAAGTAACGATGGATTTCGGTGTGAGATCTTTTTCTTAGCGAACAAAGGGCTAGCTTGGGGTAGTTTTCAGTGAAACAAGAGCACTCTACATGAGGTTTCCTCGACATCATTTTGTCTCGTTGATATCACGATGAGGTCTTTATCGGTAAGAAAGTCAAAATGTCTTAGCGAAAGTGAATAAACAAAGCATAACTGCTCGGTGTAGCTTATTTGTTTCGGTATATAGTCTTGGCGAGGTGCTTGGGGTTTCACCGAATGGAATGATGAAGTCGCCCTGTCGGCATGATAATGGGGTTGTTACAGCGACATGTGAATAAGTGGGTGCCCTAGGTAAAACATTGTATGATCGACATAGGGTCTCCCCAACATCTGAAAGCTATAGCGAAGTGGGTAAAGCGGATTATGCATCTCGGTAAGAGTCTTCTTTTGTCTCGGCGACCAGAAGTTTCAATCATTGTGAAAATCCTCCTCAGAGAGAGGTCTCACCGACACTCAAATGTCCCACCGACTGTCAAGGTGCGGACCAGGCCCGGGGCCGGCGTCGGCCGTTGAAATTTCTCAACTTGTGTTCACGGCAATGGGAAAGTCAGAGCCTAACGGATGGAAGGCTGGGGAGGATTTCTTTTTGAAATGACGATCGTGGGACAGAGCTCCGGAGGGCGAAGCCCGATACTGTCAAGGTCGTTCAAGGTTCAACGAATTTTCCAAACGACAAAAGGAAGCCCGGAACCCGGGCGGCAGAAGGATTCCATGCCTTCGCCAAAAGAAAATGATATCGTCGCAATGTCCTGGCGAAGGCATAATGTCTTGCCGAAGATGATGGGTCTCAGGGCAGTGCAGAGGGAGCCCTTGGCGTAGGATTCTAAGTCGGGGACAGTTCTTGCCGACCGGGCGAAGTTATGCCGAGAGAGGGAGCCCTCAGCGTAGGATTGAATGTCTCCCTGATGGAGAACGAGGGGAGGAATCCCGGGAGCAGAATCCCGGATACCTAGGCCCAAGAGACCCAAAAGCTAGTTGGTCATCTATTCTACTAAGTCACCACCAGCAAGGGGAGCGTCTGGGCCTGAAGGTCACGAATGTCCCTGCGAAGAACGGCCGTGCAGAGATAAAGCTCCGAATTGGTCAAGAGGATGCTGTGTTGGTTTACTCAACTTTTGAGGACATGGGTTTTGTTCGTTGTGCCATATTTTATCCTTCACATGTTGTTTTGATGGTTATTGTTCATTTTAGCCCCTAAAAATCATGAAAACAATTTTCAAGAGGGCGAACGGAGGACCTACCTCGAACACTCGATGTGGGGAGGTGTGGGATCCACTTACGATCAATGAGATGATGGCAAGAGTGATGAGCGTGAAGGTCTCGAAGATGGTGGGCTCCTCCAGCAAGTTCTCTAATCACCCTCTGCGGCTCTGTCAAGTGAAAATGATAGGAATGAACCTTCTATTAATGCCCCGATCACCATTAATGGCCTCACTAAATGCAGGTATGGCGGGGCAATGAAGCTGGTGAATTTGAATTCACCGATGGCAGCGAGAGACCCAGGGTCCGACAGTCAAGAGGGTGCAAGGCGATAGCTGTTTGGAAATTTTAACACGGAGGGGTCGACAGCGGCAAAGAGAGAGTCGGGGCCCAGAGGGTGGAGTACCGCCAGAGGTCCACCGTTAGAGACGGTGAAACCTACACGAAACTCTGGACTCGGAAGTCCGGAGGTTTGGGTCTGAGGCGCCCGACGGCAGCCAAGATTTCCTGCCAACACTTTAGACGATAATTACGGATCTGAGGCCTGGAGTCCGGGAAGATGCAACCCATTCACCGTCAAGGACGGCGGACACAACAGGGAAACCCAAAAAGGGAAACCCGAGGAGGCGGGCCCGGCCGGGTTCAGGGCCGCTGGCAGAAGCAAACTGCTAGGGAGACCCCGGAAGGCATCAAAACATGAAAAAATTAAAAAGGGAAGGAACGGTCAACTTATGGTGAAACTTTGAAGCAACATTGACCATCCGAGACACCAAAAATGGGGCACACAAAATGAGGCGGTGATAAAAATGACCCAACTAGGTGAAAGAAAAGGGGGTCTCTGTTCCGAACGGGGCATGTGTGCCAAGGGCACAACAAATGGCGACTCCGCTGGGGAACGCTCCCAAGCGTTCTAAGGATAATTATTCATTCACGACCCAGAATCTCTAGTTTTGCAGACCAAGAGTGGCTCTCAAAGGCGAATCTGGAAGAACGAGATCCTTCATTAGGTTAGTTTACAGGACATCTCGGAAGTGTGTGTAGTGAATTCATTCCTTCCCATGGGATATTGACCAAGGGTTGCTAATCCAACCGAGCAAGTTACATAAATCATCTAACACCAAAAGTAACCTGGACATTGCTTCGCTGTCAGTCAAGCATCCATAGCCCCGACGGAGTTGTCACTGCAATCCCACGGATATTGCTCTACTGCGAGCCAGGCGTCCATAGCCCTGGTAGAGTTACCCGAACACCCATACGGTCGCTTATTTTTCAAAATTCCTTTTCTCTTTTGTTTTGATATTCCTTTGAATGTACCTTTTCTCATTTATCATTTAGCTCGACCGGGTAAGCACTGAAGCTTACAATGGGTTTGGGATTGCAGTGGTCACTAGAGCAGACTTAAGATTTTTCACTCACTAGGGTGTCACAGCAGCCATAGTACAATCCTTTAGAAATAATTATATTATGTTTTGTACGAGATCTGAGATGTGCGTAAATAGATCCAACCAAGGGTCGAGTTCTAAGCAGAGTTCAGACAAGGAAATCATTCATTGGTGTTCTTTAGAGAAGGAGGGTTGAGAGTGAATGTTTAGCCGAAGAACACCAAGGGAGGACAACATAGCAAACCGTTCGTCGAGTGAGCACGGCCACCGCTAAGGGGCGGGGAACATCTTTCCAGAAGAAACAACTAGGGAACAAAGCAAAAAGAGCGACCAGAAAAACAATCTACCCTACCCTATGTACAAATATTTTACAAAGAAGAGCTCAAAAGAGCTCAAGCCTGGAAATAATGCTTCAATGCTTCCCATTGACCGGCAACGGGACATTCTCACTAGTTAGGGTCTTTAGGCGGAAGGCATTGTCTCCCAAAATCTCAGCTATTTGAAAAGGGCCAAACCAGAGCTTGTCGAAATTGTTATGTCCCCCTTTCTTTTCATGGGCCTTGTCCCAATATAGGACCAAATCGGCAATCCTAAAGGCCTTAATCTTGGCTTGACGGTCTAGCCATCTCTTAACTACATCCTGATATTTGGAAAAAATTTATATTGCACAGTCCTGGACTTCCTCTAAATGCAAGAGCTCGGCTAACCGAGCTTCCCTACGATCCCCTCCCTCATAAAAGTCGTTGATAAAATGAAGAGTAGGAATCTTTAGATGGATAGGAAATATAGGTTCTAGGCCATAAACGAGGTGGAATGGGGAATCACCAAGGGCAGCCTTATGGCAAGTGCGATCAGCCCAAAGGGCAAAACAAAGCTGGGTATGCCAGTCCTTAGGATTCTTATCTAGCAATTTCTTGATCACGGTAATCAGGTTCTTATTTGTAGATTCGACAAGGCCATTGCCTTGAGGGTAGTAATTGGATGAGAACTTAAGGGCAATCTCGTAGTCGAATGCCCACCTAGCAAATTTTAATGAGGCGAAAGCAAGTCCATTGTCACATACCAAAGCATAAGGGCAACCAAAGTGATTTAAAATGAAACTTTCTAGAAAGTTAGTAACTACTTCAATTGTACATTGCTTACATACAATTACTTCTGTCCATCTAGTGCAGTAATCAGTCGCGGTAAGAATGTACCTGTGTCCCGCAGATGATGGAGGGCTTACCGGACCGATAAAATTGAGACCCCATTGTGCGAACGACCTTACCTCCAGCACGGGCTACAATGGGACAGCATCATTCTTTTCCCTAGTGGCAGCGGTTTGGCATGTGTGACATGAGCGAACATGGCAATGGGAATCCTTGAAGATAGTTGGCCAATAATACCCTACTCTCAATATCTGGTGTGCTGTGGAAGAACCAAAACCATGGCCCGTGACAAATTTGTCATGGAACTCTTTTAGGACTCAGTCTGCTTCCTCCTTACCAAGGCATCTTAAGTAAATTCCTTCATGATTCTTCTTGTAGAGAATAGACCCTTGTAGCATGTAACCATTACTTTTCAATCTAAGAGCGTGCTTTTGGACTCCCTGCAAGTGCGGCAGACACTTGTGGTTCAGCAGATAATAAACAACATTCTTGTACCACTCTCCTGGGCAGACATCCTCAAGCTGGTACTGCTGCATAGTGAGTTCAGGTCCAGCCTCTGCTGCTACTTCAGCAATCGTGCGAGTGAGCGCCTGTCCTCTCACCAGCTTCATTGGTTGGATCTCCATGTCATATTCTTGGAGCAGGGTGACCCATTTAGCTCTTCGTTCACCCAATTCATTTTGCATGAGTAGCATTTTTACTGCTGGGTCAGGGACAATGGCAAATACCTTATTGCACAAGATGTAGTGCCTAAATTTTTTCACCCCTCTGACGAGAGCATATGCCTATTTTTCAATGTTGTGATATCATAATTCAACATCCTTCAGGGGAGCACTCATGAAGGTGATCAAATGCTCATTTCCTTCATCATCTTTCTGGGTCAACATGCTAGCACAGGAATGTTCTGAGGCGAACGAGTAGCTGTAGAAAGGCTTCAGATAATCCAGACTAACTAACATAGGTGCCTCGGCGATGGTCCGTTTGATTTCTTTGAAAGCTTGTTTGGCGTCAGGAGTCCACTCAATTTTAGCATCTTGTTTCAACATAGCATTGAGAGGTTTAACAATCTCCGCGAAACCTGTGATGAATTTCCTAACGAAGTCGATCTTTCCAAAGAAGGATTTTAACTCTTTTTTACTATCTGGCGGTGGGATTTTCAGCAATGACTGGATATGTTCAGGGTCTATGGAGATCCCCTATTTTGAAATGATGTTTCTGAGCAATCTTCCTTCAGTCACTCTAAAAATGCACTTCTTGGGGTTAAGGGAAACCCCAAACTCCCTACACCTCTGAAATACTTTGCACAAATCAGAGACGTGATCGCTCTGCCTTTTGGAAAACACAGTTAAATCATTCATGTAGATGATTATGCACTTGCCGATCAAGTCATTGAAGGCGATGTCCATGGCGCATTGAAAGGTGGCGCCGGTGTTGATGAGCCCAAAAGGCATTCTCCTATACGCGAAAGTCCCCCACTTAGTAGTGAACGTCGTTTTATGACGATCTTCATACTGTACCATCACCTGGTTATACCCAGAGTATCTATCGAGGAAAGACATCATCTGGGAGCCGTTGACGATCTGCAATACCTCATCTAATGAAGGCACTGGATAATTATCTTTCTCCGAAGCTTGGTTCAAATTGCGGAAGTCCACACACAATCTAATTTCTCCATTCTTTTTCCTGACCGGAACCAAGTTGGCGACCCATGTGGAATGTTTGACTAGGAAAATAATCCTTGCCAAGAGAAACTTTTGTACTTCTTTGTAAATGATGGGTTCCAACAAGGCATTGATAGGACATTGCTACTAATAGAATGGTCTCACTTTTGTTTTGAGAGGGATGGTGTGCGTAATGGCAGAAGTGTTATATGTCTTTAGATCTTCGTATCTCCATACCACTACATCATGATACTTCCGTAATGCATCCGTAATTCCCTTCTTTTCCTCTGGCGTGCACACCTTGCCAATGAAAACATTCTTGATTTCCTCAGTTGTCCCGAGGTTATAAGTATCACATTGGTTTCTTATCGCCTCCTTTGTTTGCTGATCCTGATCTTTGATCTGATCCAAATCGAATATATGTTCTAACTGAACCATGCCTCTGGAGATCGTACTAGTTTTGAGATTAATAACTCCCTCTATGTCCAGTTTGGCTTCTTGCGGATCAGCTTCATCAATTATTTGGATTGCAAAGACATCAAAACTTGTGATGAATTCGAGAATATGTTTGTCATCATTGAAGACCTGCAAGTGGGTAACATTATCTGGGACCGATGGCGTAGATGTCAGTTCAACTATAAATTTCTTGAGCCCAGATAAACAGAGGGGTTGGAAAGTGTTGGCCGCTTGAGCCAAGGCATCAGCTATACGATTCTGAGCACGAGGGATCAATTGTATATTGAATGCATCTAAGCCTTCCAAGAGATCCCAAACCCTGTGCCTATAGTTGGCAAGCCTTCTATCATGGCAGGAATACAATTTTCTAACTTGTTTGACTACAAGCTCAGAATCTCCAAAAACTTGCAGCATTTTGACATTTTTCTTCAAGGCCATGAGAAGGTCGTGGACCAAAGCTTCATATTCCGCTACATTATTGGTGCAGTAAAACTACAATTTGTGGGCAACAAGAAAGGTCTTATCCATTGGACTGATGAGTTTGAACCCAGCTCCAACTCCTTGCTTGGACTTGGATCCATCAAATCGGAGCGTCCAACATGTGGAAAGTTTTTTAACTTCGGGTCCAACTAAGTTTTTTCTCCTTTTCAGCTGGGTGACTATTTCTGTAATATTATGGGAGTTTTCTAGCTCGGTGCACTGATCAGCGGGTGGTTTTGTTGGTGCCTCCTTTGGCATTTTAATCTGAGGAGCAACTAATTCTTTGACGTGTTTGACTGCCGTTTGACATAAGTAACAATCAAACTCAAAATGGGTAGCATTGTGAATCCTGCACCAATCTGGCAACAAGAGATCTTGAAAATTCATCCGGGTGCCCAAGCTGAGTTGGTCGCTAACACACTTTTCCATGAACCCCTAGAAATCACTGAGTAATCCCTAGTTGTTGTTTTCATCAGGCCTAGCGCCTAGTTCTACCAGCCCTTTTGTACTCGGAGATATTTGAGTGGAATCTATCGGAGGACTGTACAGCACTGGGAGTACTTCATCAGCACATTCTTTTTGGAGCTCGACCTTGTTTTGGTAGGTGAAAGGATGGTAATTCCCTAGGTTGGTCTCGACAAAAAATACCTCATTAATATTATTGTACTCTGTGATCATGTATTTCATACGGACTTCACGGTCGATATGAATTTGATTTGGTAGCCCCTTCTATGGAAGCCACATGTGAGAAAGGTCTGTGGCGGTATATCCATTCAATGCCTTGGTGAATTCCCTTCCCAAGATGATTCCATATGCATTGGGAATGTCTGCCACTTGAATATCAATGACTTGTTGTATCCTTGGGTCTATGGAAATTTGCATCGGGATCTGATTTATTTCTCCTACGATGATAATCTCTGTTTTGTCTAGCTGAGTCACTTTTCTTCTTGAAGGAATGGGGGTGATGCCAAGAGCCTTGGATACTACCAAGGGCATGACATTGGTAGATACTCCTGAGTCGAGCAAGCAGTTATGCAGGTTCTTCCCAAAGATCCTAATGGTGGTTAGGAAAGGGGGAGTTTCCAATCTCCCTTGGAAGATGCCTATAGGCGTATCCACATGAGCTACTTGACCCTTGTTCTTATCACTGCCTTTATCCCCGGTCTGCCTAAACGGTAGGTCCTTGGAAAACTGCCTATTACTCTGCTTTGGTTCCATTTCAATTTGTTTACTCGCAGATTGATTTATAGGGACATCCTTCCTTTTCCCGGTATTATCTTGTATCTCCAGTTCTTGCTTAGGCTCTTCAAAGGTAACCCTCTTAGCTGATGTTTCCTAGGTTATATTGGAAGATGGGGTCCCATTGAGGACCCTAAAGAAGGCATGCCTTACAACAAGGACTTTGAGTAACTCAAAGGAAGATAAGCTGATTTTCACCCTTTTGAACTCTTCCACCACATATTCACCCATTTGTTCATTCTCTGAACTAAAAGTATGACCTATTGCAGAGTTAGGGGGTTGGACTTTCATTTGACTAGGCTGATTTTGGGATTGTCCTTAAGTCTGATTTTGTGACTGGTTTTGAGACCCATTCTTGTTGAGGTATTGGGTGGATATATGGGGAAGTTCAGGGTTGTTACTAGCATTAGGATCAGGCGGGGTGGTGAAATTATTTGGTGGAGTAGAGGTTGTAAAGGGTCTCCCTGCCTGCTTATTCCTAAGGAAGTAGAGAGTTGACCTTTGATGGAACATGTGGACCTCATCTACTAATGACTCCTCTTTGTCTATTGGACCATTATCTATTGAATCAAAGAGTTGATCCAAAGTTTGCTCGTTACTTACCTCTTGCACTTCTTCACCCTCAACAGGAGCAGGCTCGACCTCGGGCTCATTGTGATCGCCCCGCGGAAACGGTGTTTGATTCACCACGAGACAGAAGGAATCATACGGCTCAGATGGGATGATGTCCCTATAGCCAACATTATCGATGACATTCTACACTTCTACCTGGAATATTTTAGCAGCTGTCTAGAATTCAGGGCAATCCAACTCAGAATGTCTGCTGGTTTTGTGAATCCGGCACCATCCGGACAAGGCTGCCTCGGCAAGGTATACTCCACTAGTTATATTTTCATTGTTGGTCGGTTGGTCAAAAGGTGTAGGGACACCTCCGCTATTAGGCCTAGTGATCCACGTGCGATTTTGCCTCTGAGGTCTTTTGTCAGAATTCTGATTAACATTTGGTCCCTTATCATAATTCTGCCTAGAGGAAGTGTTTACTTCTCGATTATCCCTACTGTCCCTATTGTCTCGGTTATCCCGATTGAGATTGGCCTGGAAATTACACTAGGAGGCCTATAACTGATTATTCTAATTTTTTAGGTGTGTCATTTATGTGGACATTTTCCTTATCATCTCTGTCAGTTCCTCTAACTTGTCTCTCTCAGTCGCGTTCCTAGGTGGCGGCACTGGATTTTGGAGAAAAGCAGGCAGGGATATCAGCTGATTCTGATACGCTGGAGGAAATTCTGGCCTCGATAGATATAATGGCACCTGGGGCTGCTGGGAATACACCTATTGTTGTTAGGCGACTTGAGCATGGTTGTGCTGTGGCTGAGGCTGCAAATATGAAGGCACGGGAGGCGCATAATTCAATGGCTGCCCCAGATGTGGGACGATGGGCAGCTAAGGCATCTAGTTCATAAGAGGGGTCTGATGAGCGAATGGATGATTCAATCGTTGAATCTGCATTGGGTGAGCTATGGGCCCCAAGGAAGGCAGTGGGCCAGAGATATTCTACCCCAAATCTGCACTGGCGATAACAGCCTCTGTATAGGCGGTCACCAAGGTGGTGAGTGGTGGGCGCATTCTTTTCACCAATGCTGATGTAAGGTTGTCCAATGCCGCAATAATAGACTGGGAGAGCCGCAGCATCATTATGGAGGTACGGGTCCTAGAGCCGTGTAAAGGCACGATGGAAGCGGTCATTGAAGGATCCAATAGGTTCATTTATTTCTCTCTGGACAGACATAAACTGTAGATAAAGTTCTAAAGGACTGATGGGGATCTTGTATTTCTGCAGGAAGGCATCCTTCATTAGGTTCCATGAGGTAATGGATCCCCTCGGTAGGTTGATGTACCAATAAAAGGCTTCTTCTCCCAGCAAATGCGGAAAAAGGCAGCATGCAACGTCCTAATGGTCGACTTGCATTTCAGTGATAGCTGTCTCAAATATCTTGATATGTTCTTCAGCTATTCTCTGTAGGTCGCAAGGATGGAACTTCGAACAAAAGCCCTCCAGATTCTTGGGCACATAATGGTAAGCAGCGAAATGAATCGACGAAGGGTTATACACCAACCAAGCCATTACGGGAGGCAGAGGTGGTATTTGTTGTTGAAAAGTAGCAGGTTGGACTTGCGCCTGCACTAGAACAACAGTTTGGGACTGCACCTAAGTTGCAGCTGTTCGGACTGTGCCTCAGGCTGGAAGGACCGGGAGAGAAGCAACCTCCTGGCTGCAGGAGATAGGAGGTGCAAATGCAGTTGCAGATGGTTGGATGGAAGACGAAGGCCAGCTGAATGAGGATGAAGGTGGAATGGAAGTGAGTGGAATGGAAGGGGAGGGAGAAACTACACTACTCACTTTGACGCATTTCGCCCTTGTAGGAGGCTACAATTCCTCAAATTCTCCCCTATTTGGTGTTAACCGCAGAACTCTTTGAAATCTTTCCAGGGAGAATGATCCAATTCGATCCAGCATCACCTTTAACCTTCAAATTTGTATTCCCAACATGTTGCCCTCCTAGCGCCAATTCTATTGATGTATTTTTTATGCACCTCTCAACACAGGCAATGCGTAGATGCACTACCTCTCTTGAAAGAAAATCTTCCACAATCAGATTGCAGAACACTATCCCAAGGTCTCTAATGTCAGGACTTGACAGTGCTTGGAATATCTCAGTTGTTTGATGTGATTTACTGGAATCACCACGCAGACTTACGGATGGGTTACAAAGTGGGGAAGTTGGATCTTGAAATGGAGTTCTTAAAATGGGAGAGTTGTTATGTATTTGCTGTAGGTTCAAACAGTAGTCTTGAACTCCATTTAGCCATTGGATTTAGTTTTACAATGTGCAATGAACCTTAGCATAGGTTACTTATTAAATAAAATGAAAAAGGGCAGGGAAGAGAGGAGGTTCCTGTATCTGCAACTAATTGTGAACAGTGATGATGGAGTTCCTGCAATGGACAGCTTCTTGGAAACAATATTCCACTTAACCAGAGATCTCACAGTCTCATGGAATTTGTGCTATCTTCTAAGGTCTGCAAATGTTTTGCCTTTCATTCACCATGTACATACATGAACAAAGATAAATTTTTTGGAGCAGCTTTGAATTCAAGCCCAGACTAACTTTACAAAGCTATCTACCATCAGCAGATAGCAAAAAGTATGGACTCATAAGTCATCTACACAGCAGGAATTTTCATGATCACAAGAATGCATTCCTAAAATCTACCAAAGCAATAAAACAGTTAACTAGAACAACAATAAAACCTAAGTTAAACATCTAACAATGGAGATTGAATCAAGCAACATGTGAGAAACTCAGAAAATGCACCAAGTCAATGTCTTTTCCTTATAAATTTATGTAGCATGTATTTACAACAACTCAACCCCCTTTTGCAAATGAGAGGAGAACCCTATTTATAGTGACCAAAAAGTCAAATGAATGGCCAAGATTAATTCTCATTGTGTGGCCAAGATTCATTACAAAATAGGGTTTCACCTACCCCAAATATAACACAATTTAAAATTACATTTTGTCATTTTCCCTATTTTGTCCTCTAGTGACAGCACTGTAGCACTTCGTCTTTTAGCTGATTTCTCTTTTCACTGTAGCTACTCTTTAGGGAGCTCTTTATCATCAATAGGGTTGTCCTCCTGCTTCTTGGATGCTGCATATTCCATGAACTTGAGGATGACCGCCCGGAGCTTTTCCACTTCAATAATCTCATACCTTAGCACTTGGTAGCTCCATTCCTTCGCGTTATCCTCTAGCCTTTTCCAGTCTTCATCATACTTTGTGCCCTGGTCTCTGGATAGCTCTGATTGGTAAAATGCATAGGAAAAAAAACTCATAAATTCCACCATGATTTCACTAGACATCCCGTCCTCCATTTTCTTATGGAAGTAGGGATTCACCTTTTCTGGATACATTTGCACTATGGGCATATCATATTATGTCATCATCTTTAGATAATGAGCGCATTCTCCCCTGATTTCCTTTATCCATTCTATATCTAGATCTACCTTGCTCATTATTTGCTCCAACCTTTCCTTCCTCTTGCCAAAGTCTCGCCACCATACATCCATCAGCCAATGATCATCCTTCTTAAACGCAAGCTCCTTTTCCCACGTGGCCTCTAGCAATTGAGGGATGGCCTCAATCTTTGGAAAGGTGGATTCGTATACTACGGGGAAGTCAGTCCATAGCCTCTTGGTGCCTTCCAAGGACTGCTGCAGGTCCAAGAATTTGTTGGCTGTCCGAATAGCCTGGCCAATTCCCATGTTTCTAATGTATAAGACTCGTCGGAACCAGTCCTTTGTCGTCTTCTCCAAAATCTTTCTTCTTTCCATCTTGTCAATATATTCCTTGGATAGTAGTTGGGGCACAGTTGCGGACGTGGTAGGCAGGTCATCCATCGATGACCACTGCTGTATGTAATATGTTAAAGTAGCCACGTGTGCTTTGAGCTCATCCTTTGAAATCTTGTCCTGCCTTATCAAATGTACCACCGTGGCTCCTGACTCCTCAAGATGCCCCACCTTCTGTTCTCTGGTGGTGGTCCCCAAGTCGATGGTGGAGATGTTGTAAGTTATCCCTTCCTGACCAACCACAGGTGTGGCTACTTGCACAGCTCGAGACCCAGAAGCATCCATCGTTACCTTGGATCAGATCTTAAGCTTCTTTTCCTTCTTTGTTATGATTCGAGATTGGGCTAAGATAGCCTCCCGCCTCGCCCTTGGGTCTTTTAGTATAGGGGTCTTTCTTTTGAGCTTCTTTTCCAACCATTCTGGTATGAAAATTTTTTCCTTAGGTGAATCATGATCACCCTCGCCCCTCTCGGTCAAGGCCAAGGTTTCCACTCTCTTATCTTTTGGGGACTTTTCTTTTTCCTTGACAACATCTCCTCCTTCATCGGAGACTTGGATGAACACAATGCGCTTAATAGGAGGCTTGGCCAATGACTACTGTAAGGGACTTTCTTTCTTTTCCACTTCCTCCCTTCTCTTTCCTTCAACTGGTTTAACCTCGTGCACATATTCTTTTAATTGCTTGATCTCGAGGCCCTTGACAACTTGGGCTTCTCCCTCAGTTTTGTCTTCTTGCTACTATTTTTCTTCTTCACGGAGCGGCCTTTCTACCTCTGATTTGGTGTCCTTTGGCTACCCGGCCAGTTCTTCTTCAAGATCATCGTCAAAGGCTTGCACGATTACTTTTCCACCAGTGCTATCTTCCTCGTCCCCGCTCTCCAAGGAACCAGTTCCCTCCTCCTCATAGGCAACTCTGTCAATAATGTGATGTTCATACCCCGAGTGCTCGTGATATTCATCGGCCTCCTCCTCAAAGGGATTTGAGGCCTCTTGTTCTCGCTCTTCCCACTCCTTGGAAATTAGCATAGTGGCTTCCATGGCAGGAGGCCCTATCGGAGGCTGTGAAGGTTGGGCAGTGGCGAGGACCTGAGCCAAGGCTGCCTAAAGCGTAGGATCCATGAGGATCTGGGAGAGCTCGGAAGGGATATTCTGCATGTGCTTCGAGAAGGCCTCAGGCAAGGTGGGAGCGGGCATTGGTGCAGCCACCGTAGGCAATGGGAGTGACGTAGTGGGTGACATGCCAGTAGAGGAAGGAGGTGTTGTCAAGGTGGAAGAAGAGTCAATTACAATCACAGGCTCGGTCGGGGGCGAAGAGGCAAGATGGATAGAGATGTCCACCGCTGGTGGGGAAGCAGCAACCATAGGGAGGGAGGTAGGTGGTGAGACAGTCAGGGCAAGAAGAGCCAAGACAGGCTTGATTTGATCAATACCTTCTACTTCTTCTTCTTGCATCAAGAGCTATTCTGTCGTACCCCCTATTTGCTTAAGTCTTTTGGAGGGTGAGCCCCCCGAATCCTTCCTTGTATAAACATTGGGGTCAGGAGACTGCTCTGTTTCCGTCTCCTTCCTCTTCTTAGACCTGGTAACTGGGGAAGACTTGGATGTCCCGCCTGTTGAAATGGTGGTGGTAGCATCGTCTATGGCACTTGGCTCACTCTTGAGCCCTTCGTACGTTAGGACCACCCCTTGTTGTTTTAATTAGGCCACTCATTCATCAACCCACTCCTTGGTATGGGACAAGATTGGCTTGGTTATGGTGTCGAGGTCATCGACCTCTTCCTCATCCCAGTCTATTGTTGGTATTGGAAGATTGGCGACTACAGGGTACCTGAGGTGCATTATGGTGGCCTCGTCTTCCTCAACCTAGTCTGGTATGGGGAATGGCTACACCTTCCTTACAAACTACGCAGTCATTCGCATATAGTGCCTTGCACGTACTTCTTTATCATCTTGGCAATCTCCCCAAAAGTCTTCAATGTGGTGGAGATGAGCGAATCCTGGCCCCAACGCCTTTCTTACGTGACCATGTGGGTCTATTCGTGGGCGAGCAGTGTGTAGGTAGAAATGGTAATCTTTTAGTTCTTTCTCGAAGTTACCAACACACTGGGAAGTTTGTAGCTTATACATGCCCTAGCCGAGAGTCATGGGATAAGAGATCCCTGCTATGTGTTTGTTGCTGAAGATCGCCTGTATGTGTTGGAGCTGCCGAGAAAGCTCCAGTAAGATGATTTGGTTGTTAGGGTATGGAGGTAGCCTGTTTGGTCTTTTGGTGAAGCCCTAGGCACAGATGTATGTGAACTTTGGGTATTGGATGAAGAGAAAGGCATAATGCTTCAATAATGTTCGAGCACTATGAGAAACCCTCCTTTCGAAATCGTTGGCAATTATTCTGACAATATGGCTGATGAAGGCGTCATTCACTCTGCAATACTCCCCCTTGAAGTTTTTGTACTGGAGTTGGGGGTATCTGTCATAGACCTTTAGTTTCTAACCTTGCTCCTAATCGGTTGCCACAAATAAACTGTTGTATTGCCTCCGGTTTGCCAAGGAGTACACGAGGTATGAAGTCATATAAAATTTGGAGCTTTTCTTCATGTTGAGGAACTGCTCATGAAAGCAGTTGCTAATTATACCTCCCCAATCGAATGAGGTCTTTGTTGTAACATCATCATTCCCCCGAAGGATCTGCTCGACGAAGTACACCATCCATTCTTGAAAGAAGGCGGCCGTAGGGAGGCCCATCACCCTACTTAGCATCATGACCAAGTTGTGGTAATCTTCATGGAAGTCACTGCGCAAGAGTTCGTGAGGAACCTTCGCAGCATTGCCCCACTTTTCGTTAAGCCAATGCTGATTTATTGACCTTTTACACCATGCCGGATTATCATCCCATGCTGCCTGACATTCTTCAATGGTGGGCATTTCCATTTCTTGAAAAGTAGGGATATGGAAGGTCTCTGTGATTCCTTCAGCCGACATGTCAGCAAGAACGTTACCATCCCAGTCAACAATTGTTCTTGTATCTGATTGATATGCCTGCCGACAGGCCATGACGAGCTCCAGGGCTACAAGAGATGGAGGAAAGCCAACTGCCTTTACTATTCCACTCTGCCTTATCAGAATTGCATTCCTTGTTGTTGGATTGACCCTGACCCTTTGCGTGAATTCATCAGTACTGACATGGCCGATATTGGTATCTGTGATCTCCTTCCAATCTGTGGTAACCTTTGAGTGGAGTGGCTCACCCTTGAATTGGTATTTCATTTGGTCCTTGTCCTCTTTCCCTCGAGGGTTCTTGTCTGACTTCTTTCCCTTGTCCTTTTCGATGGCTATTTCGAAGGTCCCACACCTGATTCCATATATTCTGCAAGCAAAAGCGTAGTGAGTGCAATTGATCACGAAAACATCCATGTTAGCAGTAATCCTAAAGATGAAATCGATTTCAAATAATCCATCAAGCATAACATGATACTTTGTCTCTCGATATCACTGGTCTCTGGGTTGAGGGCTTTGGGACAGTCCGGGACCGGAAGGCCAGACTTCCCTTGCATGAATGCTGTTTTGGAAAGGCAAATAGGGTGAAGGGCTCCCGCAGATTCACTTCGGTCGAATTTCAATAATTTTAAAGTTTTGCAATGAAGAAGACGAAGATTAAGCATGTGGGTCGAGCTCAGATTTTGAATTGGGCCTACTTAGATCAGTTTAGGAGCACTCACAGGTACAAGGTCGAAAATCCATTAGGAGATAGCCGTCAGGGAATGGCAGATCAGAACCGGAATTCCGGAGGCGGAACTCTGGGGTCCGGAGTCCGGAAAATCAAAGGGTGGCTAGGTGCATTCATCATTTGGGACGACAATCATCGGACGGAATTCTGAAGCCTCGGGCCTGGCAGGGGGGAAGCGACCACTTCGTTTCAGCTTCTAATCAATGTGAGCGTCCGCCTTGGAGAAAGGTATCGGTGACAACCTTGTGTCTCACCGATTAAGCGCGTCGAAAGGAGGACTTGACCTTCGGTGTGAATTCTCAGCGACAACCTAATGTCTGGCTGACTGCCAAGAGGCGAACCCAGCCCGGCGTCAATGTTGGCTGTCATAGGGGAAGGAATGTCGGCATAAGGTCTCCATGGCGGGGTGAGGTCTTGGCGAGAGATGAATTTCTCGCCGCCAGCTGAGAGCAAGACTGGACCTGGCATGAGGGTTCGTCGTTTGATTTCATTTTCATTTCCGCGGCGGTCGGAAGGGCAAAGCCCAGAGCCCAGAGGGGCAGGCAAGATTTTCCCCTCAGAACGGCGGATGCGAAAAGGACTCCCGGATGGCGGAGCCCAGAAGTCGGATGGACACCGAGCATGGATGACCTAGTTCTACTGTATGCATATTTCATTCGTAATTTTCTATATTGCCCCATTGAATCAATCGAGTTATGCATTTTCATGTCCGAGTCCATATCGGCATAGGTCCACGACTATCTTCCCGACACCCATGTTTTATTCTAACATTTGCATGCCACTGGTTTTATCGACATAACTCCCTTTGATGTCTCGAGGATCACAAGCCTTGTGCATTCACCTATCGGCAGAGGTTTCATTGTTGGGGCTGTGTCATGGTGGTTTCATTTTGTCACACTGACCAGCATGTAAGGGATGCATATCGGGGGGAGTCATTGCTATCATTGTAAGGTCTTGGCGAGAGACCTTCGGTCTCGCCGACCCGATGCATGGATTCCCCTTTGAATATACTTACGGTGAGACTATGCCGGATTCTATCGGCATAAGGTTTGTTGTGTCCCGCCGAATGACATTCGGGTTTCGTTTCGGCCAAGCATGAGTTTGCGGCAAGAGGTCATAATGAAAAGGTCAAGTCTTGCCGACAGGTAACGATGGCTTTTGGTGTGAGATCTGCTTTTTCTTAGCGAACAAAGGGCTAGCTCGGGGTAGTTTTCGGTGAAACAAGAGCACTCTACATGAGGTTTCCCCGACATCATTTTGTCTCGCAGATATCACGATGAGGTCTCTGTCAGTAAGAAAGCCAAAATGTCTTGGCGAAAGTGAATAAACAAAGCATAACCGCTCAGTGTAGCTTATTTGTTTCAGTATATAGTCTTGGTGAGGTGCTCAGGGTTTTGCCAAATGGAATGATGAAGTCGCCCTGTCGGCATGATAATGGGGTTGTTACAACGACATGTGAATAAGTGGGTGCCCTCGGTAAAACATTGTATGATCAACATAGGGTCACCCCGACATCTGAAAGCTATAGCAAAGTGGGTAAAGCGGATTATGCATCTCGGTGAGAGTCTTCTTTTGTCTCAGTGATAGGAAGTTTTAGTTGTTGTGAAAATCCTCCTCGGAGAGAGGTCTCGCCGACACTCAAATGTCCTACCGACTATCAAGGTGCGGACCGGGCCCGGGGCCGACGTCGGCTATCGGAATTTCTCAACTTGTGTTAGCGGCAATGGGAAAGCCGGAGCCCGACGAATGGAAGGCTGTGGAGGATTTCTTTTTGAAATGGCGATCGTGGGATAGAGCTCCTTAGGGCGGAGCCCGATACGGTCAAGGTCGTTCAAGGTTCAACAGAATTTTCCAAACGGCGAAAGGAAGCCCAGAACCTGGGTGGCGGAAGGATGCCATGCCTTCGCCAAAAGAAAATGATATCGTCTCGATTTCCTGGCAAAGGCATAATATCTTTCTGAACATGATAGGTCTCAAGGCAGCACAGAGGTAGCCCTCGGCATAGGATTCTAAGTTGGGGAGAGGTCTTGCTGACCGGGCGAAGTTATGCTGAGAGAGGGAGCCCTCGGCATAGGATTGAATGTCTCCCCGATGGAGAAAGAGGGGAGGAATCCTGAGAGCGAAATCCCGGATACCTGGGCCCAAGAGACCCAAAAGTTGGTTGGTCATCTATTCTGCTAAGTCACCACCGACAAGGGGAGTGTCTAGGCCCGAAGGTCACGAATGCCCCTGCGAAGAACGACCGCGTGGAGATAAAGCTCCGAATTGGTCAAGAGGATGTTGTGTTGGTTTACTCAACTTTCGAGGACATGGGTTTTGTTTGTTGTGCCATATTTTATCCTTCACATGTTGTTTTGATGGTTATTGTTCATTTTAGCCCCTAGAAATCATGAAAACAATGTTCAGGTGGGCGAATGGAGGACCTACCTCGAACACTCAATGCGGGGAGGTGTGGGATCCACTTACGATCAATGAGATGATGGCGAGAGTGATGAGCGTGAAGGTCTCAAAGATGGTGGGCTCCTCCAGCAAGTTCTCTGATCACCCTCTACGGCTCTGTCAAGTGAAAATGTCAAGAATGAACCTTCTATTAATACCCTGATCACCATTAATGGCCTCACTAAATGTAGGTACGGCGAGGCAATGAAGTTGGTGAATTTGAATTCACCGACGGCAGCGAGAGACCCTGGGTCCGGCGGTCGGGAGGGTGCAAGGCGACGGCTGTTTTGAAATTTCAACATGGAGGGGTCGACAACGGTAAAGAGAGAGTCGAGGCCTGGAGGGTGGACTACCGCTAGAGGTCTGTCGTTAGAGACGGTGAAACCTACACGGAACTCCGGACTCGAAAGTCCGGAGGTCCAAGTCCGGGGTGCCCGACGACAGCCAAGATTTCCCACCAACACTTCAGATGACAATTACGGATCCAGGGCCCAGAGTCCGGGAAGACGCAGCCCATTCGCCGTTAGGGACGGCGAACACAACAGGGAAACCCGAGGGGGCGGGCCCGGCTGGGTTCAGGGTCGCTAGCAGAAGCAAACTGCCAGGGAGACCCCGAAAGGCATCAAAACATGACAAAATTAAAAGGGGAAGGAATGGTCAACTTATGGTGAGACTTTGAAGCAACATTGACCATCTAGGACACCTGAAATGGGGCACGCAAAATGAGGTGGTGATAAAAATGACCCGACTAGGAGAAAGAAAAGGGGGTTCCCGTTCCAAACGGGACGTGTGTGCCAAGGGCACAATAGGATGGTTGTATTTGCATTTCAGAATGAAATGCACAAAGCGCTAGGCTTGCAAACTCAAACTTCCAGAATCACCCTATAACCGTTACATTTACAAAGATCAATGGTTGAAAATTTGTTTGAAAATTTATTTCTAAGTGTCATTACGGAAATGTAATTTACTAATTGTGTAGTCCAGCGGCAACACATTGATGTTTCATTCACTTTAATATTTGAAAAAAATAAGTGAAATTTCTACTGCTAAGTGATTTAATTTTTAAGTGATAGAGTCAGCACATAGGGAGATTTCAGATTGCTCATTACAGTGCACCAAGGATATTTTGGGTTCCAACAAAGCTAGTTAGTATTAATATTTTCAAGAATCAAAATCCAGGTAAGTGAAAGACAAAATTCCTACGACTACATTTCATCGTTTCTTAAAATCTTATTTTGTCAAACTTTGAAGCTTGTGTTTAGGGTTGAGAGACTTAAGAATTAAGAAAAATTAAGGAGGACTAAGAGGGAATTCACAATTTCACATTGTATAAGCATGTCTACCACCAGTACCACTAGAGAAAAATCAAATAAAAATACATTATGCTAGATTGCTTAAAACCCTAGGTTTCACTAATGAATACCATGATATTTATGATCCTAAAATCTATGGTAGGCATACCTCATAATTTATATTTTCATCTGGGAATAAGGCTACAAAGAAAATGAAAGTTAATAGTTACAGTGCACCGTGGGTAACTGGATTAGGGCACATGATGTTACATGAGGTTTTCCCTTGCCCAAAATTTATCATGGTTTATGCCCAAAATTATGATGATAACAAAAGAGCAATTGTTAATAAATATAGAAAAGAATAATTGTTATACGTTAGTGCAGAAGAACTTGGAAAAGTGTTGGGTTTTACAACCGAAGAATTTGGAAACATCCACATTGACCTAGAAAAGCTTGCTAGTGATTATGAAGCAGTGGATGAAAGGAAGAAAATTTATTTCATAAATAAAATAGTTCAGGATAACATACAAGTTAGAAACAAATTGAAAGGTAATCATAAGCCTCCTTATGATTTTTATATTTTTAGACCATGGGTTCAAGATACTATTTCCATGCTAGCATTTTTCCTCAGACTAGATAGCAATTGGGAAGTGGGTGCAAGCCTCCTTGAAATGGTATATAATATCCATTTTGATTTTCCATCTCAACCTATCAAATATAACTTTATTGAGCACATTATAGAATCCATGCATGAACAACTTTTAATGATTAAAGGAGGTGCACACTCAAAGTACACTAAGACATTTAGGTTCACAGCCTACTTGTGCTATTCTTTTCTATTCAAATTTAGTGGAATGTTTTAGACTAAAAATATTTAGATTTAGCCCTATATGAATGGTGAGGGAAAAAAATGGCTCTAGTATATGATTGGACCACTGATATAAGGATGCATGATTCTCAAAGGAACTACAATAATTTTGTAGACTAATTTTTGGCTCCATTGCATCAAGCAATTACAAATACCTGAATGTCTAGATTCCCTATGTCATGTAGAAATTGCATTCAACTACGAAAATAAATATAATTGGTTGATTGGTACTTAATGGAAGAATATATTGTGCTAAGATTTTATGGATCAGGAGTAGAGCCATACAAACTTCCAATACATGTGACAGAAAGGGTTTCTGCATTGGAATATGTAAGGCAGATGTAGAGTATTGATGAACTACACTTTGTCAATCAGCAAAAGAAGACCTTATTTCCTTCTTTACATTTCTCATGTGGAGGGTTCACATTCGAGAGAAGCATTTAGTGTGGCACATGATCTTTAGAATTTTTTTAATTTTGATGCTACTTTTCACTGGTAGTATGATCCATATGACACCATTAAATCAATGATTGTGGCCAATAGGAATACTACAAGTAGAATTCAACATCAAAATAAACCCTTGCTTGAAAACTTGAGAAACAAGGATTCTTGGGATGAGGTCAAAATAGCAATGGACAAAAGTGTTGCTGAGAAAGGTATTTCTTTTGAACAATTGTTAGCAGAAATTATGGCATTGCACAAAAAGACAATCAGGAGGTACAACAATTTTTATGAAAAAAGTGATAAACCATCTAATACAGTAAAAATTCCAGATTCTCTAGATAAGGAAGTTACAAATAAAAATTGGTCATGATAAAAAATTACTGTCTTTTGGTACATGAGGAAGGAGCTAGGTGAACCAAGAACTCTTGCAAACTTTGGAGATAGCGAAGAAGACCGTGAGTAGAAAATGAAGAAACTGATGATGAATCTAATGATAATAGGGAAGAATAGAGCTATGTCAAAGCTGGAGTAGAAAATGAAGAAACTGATGATGAATCTAATGATAATAGGGAAGAACAGAGCTATGTCAAAGCTGGTTTAAGTGAGGCCACAAAAGAAGCATATACTTCAAGAGCAACCATAGCTGAAAAAATTGGTTATGAAGGTGGTTTTTTGGGGTCCCAAGGAAAAAACCCTTGGATGGTAATAGATGTGGAGCATAGAAAACCAATTGATAAATCTATCCTTGGAGCTGATAAAGTAGACCAAGGGCATACAAGTACAGTTGAAACAATTCATTTTGTTAGAGCTTCAAATCCTAATCCTCAAGGTCATATACAATCACAACTAAGACATGCCCATGGTGGAGAACCTAGTGCAACTACCACTGCCACTGGTGGTGATGGTATGGGTAGTAGTACTAGTAGTGGTCAACATGTGCTACAACAAAAAATTACACACAAGAGGACAACAATACAAGATAACACACAAATACCTAGTGATCAAGGCATACAAAAGAGGACAAGGATTTTTTCAGGTCCAAGTCCAACTAACATTTCCACCACAAAGGAGATATTTCCAAGCACTCCCACAGTTAGTGTGGCTGCAACAACAATAGTAACTGTAAGTACTCCTAGTCCTTCGCCATTCAAGCACTCCATTGTTCTTGTGTCCCCAGGTTTTGATTACATTGAAGAGTTTAAAAAAAAATTAGAATTGTATAAAAAAGAAAAGAAGCAACTAATGGAGACTGTGTTTGTTGTAACTTCAGAGCCTACAACAACCATGGTATTACCCTCATTTGACATAAATAAAAAAGTCATGGAGTATATGATTGTTGTTCCCATAGCTCAAAATAAACCAGCAAATCAGATAGATCGATCTAAATTTCAAGTGAGCAATTTACAATTGGATTTTTCTGGACTAAAAAATACTGATAAAATTAATGTATCAAAGAACAATGAATTGGTGTACACATCATTGCTAAAGAAAGAGAGAAAAAAAGGTTGTAGACTCAAATAGAAAAGTTACAAGTGGACCTAGCAAATGAGAAAGCAAAGAGAAAAGTAGCGGATAACAAGAGAAATGAATTAGAAAAAAAGAATAAAAAAAATTACCTCTACATCAATAATCAAAGAGGATAAACAAAATGAGAGAGAAGTGAATGAAATGGAGCAAAGGTTAGATGAGATAAAAAAGAAATATGATGAGGAAAAATCCACTTCAGAAAAATTAAGACAAAGCATTGGGAAAGGAAATGAACAGTGGGAACAAAAATTGGAGAAAGAGAGAAAAAGAAATGAAAGGTTGGTTGTAGAGTTGATGGAAGCAAAAAATGAAATTAACTCTTGTCAAAATAAGTTAATTTCATTTTGTAGAGAAACAATGAGGCATATGAAACAAAAGATTTGGGATGAAATAATGCAAAGGATTGATCATTTGTGTGAATTGTTTCAATTGATTGATGCTATCAAACTACATTATAAGAAGCTCAACAAATATTTAGTGAACAACAAAAATGTGTTGGCATTAGAGAAATCTACAAATCAAGTTCAACAAACAATCTACAAATCCATTGACAATGATTTGAAATCAAAAGGGATTAATAATTGGCTTGTTGCCTCAATGATGTTGTCATCTATCATTCAAAAGTGTTTGAGAATGCATGAAATAAAGGAGTTTGTGCATCTAGCTGCAAACAAGATGAAGAAGTTGGATGAAAAGGTAAGGAACTTCATAGAGCTTGGTTTACTAGAGGCTTTTGAAACAAATGAGTGATTCATTAGAAAGGATGATTTCAAAAAGAAGATGGAGGGTGCAAGGAAGATTGATTTGGACCAATTTCCTCAAAACCCAAATGTGGCAAACTATTTGGATTCCATCAAACCACTAATAACCTTGAATGCAATTTTGACTAAAGAATTCAAGACAAGTTCCAATTTCAAACATGAATTGTTAACAAATTTTCAAGTCAAACATCAGTTAGAACAAATGAAAATTCCAACACCTAAACAGTGGAAGTTGCTAAAAAAGTGATACAATGATTTGATATTGATAATATGAGTTTCCAAGTTCCAACTCAGCTCTATGCAGAGTTGTCTTTGAGCAGGATTTTTCATTGTCAATGCTTCTATGTATTCCTTCATGTGAAAATCAATATAAAAACTCAAATTCAGTAATGTGTTGATGTTCAATTATCTATATTATTTATTTTCATTTGAAGAAAAAGTTTGGTTTCAACTACTAGATACATATTAAATGATTGTTGATGTTCATTGTTGTATATGCTACTATCGTTAATATGTTATTAAGCATTGAGTTGAGTGATGAATCACTTAGTACATGTTTAACACAATTAAAATGTGAAATTATTAATAATATGTTAGTTTATTCAATCTGATGCATAATTTCAAGGAAATACAATATCAAATATCAAATACAATCTAAAATATCATCTACAGTTTGAAATATAAAATTCTTGGTAATCCTCAACTGGTTAAATTAGGGTTATGTTTGCAACATAGGACTTTCTAAAACCCTATTATTCTAAAACCCTGGTGTAAAATTCTTGGTAATCCTCAACTGTTTAAATTAGGGTCATTAGGTTTGCAACCTAGGGCTTTCTAAGGGTAAGGTCCTATTGGTTGTTTTTTAAGAACTAAGTTGATCTTCAAAGGAGCCTATGGAATTTTCATTTCCAATTCTCAGCACCTTGAAGGGGTTTTCCAATGAACGATTGAAAGCAATAATGCTTTTCTCCTACACTTTGGGCTTTGCAAAACTCAAGAGGGTGATCCCACAATGTACCTATGGATTAAAACAAAGATAAAATCCATACATCATTGGAACACAATGAATATCAACAAAACAATCCTTGATTGAATTTTATTCATAGTTCATATAATGAATACACCAAGAGATAAATTGATTTGAATTTGCACCATTATCTATATTCATTTTCCAGTAATGTTATAAAAAGTTACAATTGCATGTCAACAAAACTCAAAAACCTGAGACAAGACCCTCAGTTGTTCATTGTATTCTCTATTACAAAATTTTCTCTATGATAAAATCAACAACATGTACATCTGGTCATGGATTCCTTCTTATAGAAATGAAGGAGCAAACAAGATTTGGGAAAAAATACATTTGCAATCCTTTTCATCAATTTCAAACTAGAGAGAATACAAGTGTTTAACATTATTCTATCAAAGGCCTAATATGTATTAGTTCCAAGCCATGTATTATATTCTCCCTACTATTATTCTCCACCATTGTAAAATTAGAACCAAAATTACAACAACCACCCCCACAATAGCAGCCTAATCATCCAAGACATCAAGATACTTATCTTTCCACAGCCGAAACTCCTCCTCTGAAATCCAATTGAATTCAATAACTTTATCAGCTTTTTTCCTATATGGTGCATATTTGGTCACCACTTGGTTGGCTTCCTTGTCAAATTCTTCAAGAGAAATACCTACTTGGGTAAGCATATACATACTACTCTTCAACATTCGCATGTCTTCCCCTTCACAAATTAGGGTGCTTGAGATGTAATTATCTCACTTGCTTGATCCTTCCAATTGTAAGGAAATCTAGTGGAGCGCATCTAATGAAAACTCCACACAGTAGTGCCTTCGGTAACTTTAATTCGATTAGGTTACCTCAAAGACATGAACAACTATGTCCTAATGCGGAAACATACACAGTTTATTTCCCACATTGATCCATCTGAGAGAAACACATGTAAATTCAACAACAAGCATTAAAAAATTCTACTACACAAACCAACAGACATGAAAGATGAAATAGAAGACCAGAACACAAAGATTTACGTGGGGAAAATCCTTTCGAATAAAAAACCCCACACTCCAAAGATTGAGCCATTGCATTATTCAGCAACAAAATGGTTACAATACAATTTCAGGCTCTTAGCCTTTTTAGAGATTACATCTTGTTCATTCTGGATACAACTGGTAGCAACAAATATCCCTGTACAGTTTCTGATCACCCTCTCAAACTAAACAACCTTCGCACTGTTACAATATTATCACGTATACAGTGCAGATCAACTTAAGAGAAATCAGAAACATGATTCTTGATTAGGAGCTCTCTCTTCTCCTCTGTTTAGGCCTCAAGGCCCTCGGCCATCCAGCTAGCCTCTCAACCTTCGCATTTGTTAGCTCTCTTTTTCTTCTCTTCGGCTTCGGCTCTATGAAACGGTTTGTTTCCAACTATCTGATCACAACTGTCAAATCATCTAGCTCAACAATGTAGATGTTTCCACTTCCTTGCATGGAAGATAATATGTCTAGGTCACACCACGTAGGATAGTCACCCAAACGGTCAACAAATGATCCACTTGTGTCGCATGTTGGTGAGACACTAACTGTGTCTCCCCGATGCCACAAGTCCTTACAATCGATACTGCCAAGGCTTCACTATCGACAAGAGGTTACATCGAGTCCAGAGAGCTATCGCTAAGACTTCGCCATGTCGCTAAGACCTCACACCGAAGATCACAAGGTATTCTGAAGAGTTCATCAGTCAGCAAGACTATCGCTCTTCACCCAAACATTACATCGAAGTCTTCAAGACACATCGACCTTAGCATTCTCATTGGCGAGACAATCGCCATTCGATGAGACATTACACCGAGCTCATAAGTCATTCCGAAGTGTTCCTTAGTTTCCAAGACTTTAGTCATTCGCTGAGAGATCATACTGTGGTTCCAAATTCATACTAAAACTTTTCACGTCCATCGCATTCCTATCGGAAAGACAAATACCCTTTGCCAAGACATCATCCCGCAAGTTCCAAGTCACCCGGAGTCTATCTTGTTGGCCAGACTTATCGCTTTCGCCAAGACTTCATATCGAAGCCTTTAATTCATATCGATGTGTTCCACTATCAGTGAGAGAATCAACCTTCGGCAAGACTTCTTACCGAGGCTTCCAAGTTATCTTGAAACCACTGCTCGCCAAGAGTCACACTGAACCGATGACCCCACGTGTTGTCGGTGAGACTTTCGATATTCGATGAGACATCATATCGAAACAAGTCTTTTGGCCAAGGGTCTCCCCGATGTCTTTGAGTGTTACATTGTTGCCAAGACAATCCTTCATCGCTGAGACTTCACACCAAGATCCTTAAGTTACTCCAAGTGTCCATCGGTGAGACATATCACTATCGGTAAGACTTCTTACTGATCACCCAAGGGTTTCCCCGAAAGCTCCAACAGTGTCTTTGAGACATGTTACTTTCAGTAAGACTTCTCACCAAGCTGCCATAGGTTATCCTGATGACTTCAATGCGTATCCTTGTTGGTAAGACCTTCCAATGTCACTGGGACTTCTTCCCGAGTGTTAAAGTCACTCTGAAGCCCTCGGTCACTATGAGTCTCCCTGACGCTCGATTGAATGGCCTATCAGCTAGAGATCTCCATGTGGTGAGAAGTTACAACGACTAATTTATGTCATAGTGATAGACTCCAAAGTGAAAGCATTCGGCAAGACTTCTACAAGGTGACAGTGACCAGAATATTTCACAAGGTTCCCAAACTGCCAGTCGGCCAGACCAAAGAAATGTCACACTGACTTTTCTCTTCCAGAGGTTCCAGCCTGTGAGATTGAGGCAACAATTCCAACACCAATCTTGTGGGGATTTCACTTCACCATTCTCATTCAAGATATAAGGGAGAAGACAAAAATTCAACTCATCAAACCCTCTAACCAGTTCCCTTATTTTTTCCTCCAATGGCTCAATTTTTCCTTAGAATTCTTGAATTCCACTTACAAGCCTAAGAGTGGGTTGACTATTTTCTAGCTTATTTATATCATGCTTTGATCCAACAGCCATAAGCCTAAGATCTTGATATATTGGAATCCATTTCTCCATAAGTGGGATAGCCACTTCCTTGTCCCTATCAAAATTATTTATTGCATCAAACATGGAGGAATAATTAGCATGGATGTTAATCAATCTCTTGTCAATTCCTTTTTTTAGATGCTCGAACACTGTTGTCACAATCTTTAGATTGCTAGTAAGAATCAATCTACCCTGTTGATTGCATCTCTCCTCATATATTTTCAACTTCTCAACCAATTCTTCTCTGTTGATTTCCTCTGTTTTGTTTGCACCCGAAGTGCTTGGTTCCTAAATTGCTATAGGTACATTTCCCATATTATAAGGTACAATTGCCAATGAAACATCTGTGGGAGGAGTAGGGGCAGAAGGTGTTTGTTCCTAAGGTGACGAAGGAGAAAAAAAAATTGTTTGTGTTGGCACATTGGTTTTCACATTTTGCATCTTTTCTTTTAACAATTCCATTTCTATTTGTAGCTCTACAATACTTTGTTTCCCTTTACCGTACTCAACCAGTAAGTCATTATACACTTTTCTAAATTTCTCTTTCTATGTAGTGACAGACTCTACTATTTCCTTTGTAAATTGGGCAACATTCACAGGCATTGTGGCTTCTTCAATTGCAGAGGTATCTAATACTCTCTTAATGATTATCCCTCCCCTGTAATTTGGAGATGGCTCTGCAACATCTTGTTTCTTTGTGTTTGGGGCTAGGGCCCAAATTGCCAATGTGTCCCACTATTCTCTAAAGGCAGATCCCTGCAATGCAATTGTTGCTTCCTCCTCTGAATTATATAAGGGCTTGTCATATCTCCTCACTATATTGAAGGCTATTATAGAGGCAAGGTTCCATTCTAGAAGCAAGAGAAGACCACTCTTTCTTACCAATTCCCTTCCCTCTTGTGTTGTAATGTTCTAAAAGCTATCTTTCATTTCCTACATAACTTGAGCTTGTATAATTGTTACCTATTTTAGCTAACTAGCTCAAACAAGTAGAGCTAAAGTGATATCAAATGAAAAGACAAGTATATTTTAATTTTCTACTACCTTACAAGATTCCACATAAAAGAAATAGAGGACTATTCTATCATACTGCATTCACATAGATGCAAATAACAAAGAAGAAAGATTGCATGAATCTTTTCACATGATAGTCTTTATTGATAGTATAAGTGTATAAATCTTCACACAAGCCGTGAGTTTAACTTGTTTAACACAAATGAAAGAAAGGATTATACATTTATAGATATTAATACAAAGGAATGGACATGTAAGGAAGGGTGACTCTTCATTTCCTGACAAGTCTTCAGTTGAGTTGTCATGCATCTTTGTCCGTCTATCACTTGTCCTGCAACCCGCTTCTCCCTCCTTGCTACTACAAGTTGCCTGCATCTAAGAAAAGGATTGTTGTTAGAGAAATGAAAATTCACTAATCCATACATGCACATACCTCTATAAACATACAATTTGACCCTCACTCACATTAAAAAGTTTTCATATCATGTCCAAGAAAAGAAGAATGATCAAATACATCTGTCATATGGGTATATTTCTAACATGTTTGTCTTATGTGCAGATACAGGAAAAGTAATGTTGTTGCTTTAATTCATCAAATTACAACATGTGGGTCAAAATGCAGCTCCCACAAGGGTTTATCCCAGCATGTTGGGTTTATCAAATAATGAGCTCATTCGAGCTTATTTAAGAGGGGAATACAATGTTAAAAGTCATCATATCAACATGATCGTGATGTGATAGTGAACAGGCATACATAAAATGATTCATTTACATCATGTTTCTCATCATTTGTTGATGTCATATTTAAACATTCACAATGATCTATAGGAAAGTCATACAGAGCCTTTATAGCCATATATCAAATAGTATTCATGATAAAGGCAGCATGATGAATGCATGTCACAGGAGGGTTGCATCACACAACTATATATAAAGGGTTTTAGCTGTGCTTTTCATACTTTTGAAAGAATAAGATATCATGATTGTAGAAATGCAAAAGAGGCAATTAGAAAGTCAAGAATGCGTAAATGTGAAATATGAGTCACATGCATATTATAGAGATCTAATCTTTGCAAAAATCACATAAGAAGTTTAGTATGATTGACCATGTAATGAGTTTTCTCTTCAAAATGCTTGCAAGACCAACATTCAGAGATTCATTAAAGCCTTGTCAACAGTAAGCAAAAGTGATAGAGGCTATTAAAATGAAGAAATGAACTGAAGGATTTCAACAGGAATTCAAACTGTGCAAAGAGAACATGGGAAAATGGAGAAGCACTGATCTTTTTGAGAATTTTTACATTCAACCATTTGGGGTTTTGTATCAAAATCATGATGCACAGAGCAGCCCCGTGAAGATTATATAGAAATAATATACTTTTATTTTCTTTTCCTGTTGGAAAAAAATAAAGACTTTGTTTGTATGGCTAGTCATAGTCTCAAAGGTTTGAGGATAACAAAAATGAAAGCCTCAATTGAAATATATTAAAACTACATAATGTTCAAAATAAAAATTACCCAGATGGAGAAAATACATCCATGGCTGTAAGATCAAGCTTGAACCTGCATAGTCATGGTGGCTTTCAGATGAAAAGAGTATATAGAAAATAAAGCCTTGGACTTTCATTCTCTACAAGAAATGAACACAAACCCAACTAGTTTCTTGCAGCTGCAGCTAGGAGGATGAGTTTTCTTCACAAATGACTAAAACCCATTTGGGGGTTTATATGAAAGACATCAATAGGAAATTTTAGCTCATACAAATAGAGAGGGTGCAAAGAGAACATTAGAAATGGAGGACTATGGCCATGGCCACTGGAAAACTAGGCACCCAGATGGAGAAAACGCAAATAATCAACATGGAAGCCACGACCATCATTGGAGACTATAGGAAATGACCATACAGCCGCAACCTATAAGTATTTGAAGACACAAAATATCAAGAAGGCCACATCCATGAGATCCATAAAACCCTTATGAGAATATAAAAATTGCATTTTTTGTAAAAATGATAAAACCTAGGTGCATCAAAAAGAAATACTTGTTGTTTAGTTCTTATTAAGCTTCAATTGAGCTTTTCATTCACATAAGAGGAAAGTTTGAGATTCAGAACTTACCCATTGTTGTTGCAAAAGGATGCATGCAAATTTCACAGGAAATTCCAATGGTGCCAAAAGGATGAAGGAGTCAACAGGAAACTAAAAGCATGAAAAGATACATCAGAAAATTATGCTACAGCCAGGACTTGGAAGCCAAGAAATCCCTTCAAAATGAAAGAAAATCTTGAATTTTATGCCAAAGGAGTACTTACCATATCTTTTCTCTTAATATTCCTTCAAGAAAATCAACAGAAGCAACATGAAATACATGATTCCAATGAAAACCCAACCTATGGTAACACACCAACAGTTTTCTCTTCAAAATGCTAAGTGAAGAGTGAGGAATTAATTAAGGGTTCAATGCTTTTTGCTCACATGCCCTAACCCAAATGATGGTGATTTTTTATCTTTATTTAAAAAAAATCCTTATGTATTATTGCTTTCATGGTCTATGACTGCAAGTCAAAAGACCTAATGATGTATGGATCTCGTGAGTTTATGAAGTCAAATTTCCAATTTGACATTAGCTTTGAAACATAAAGTCTTCCCCACCTTTATTTTTTTGGAGGATGTTAGACAAAAATAGCAACTTAATTAAATTTTAAGGATAATATTACCTTAGTATTTAATTTTTATTATGTAAAGGAGAGCCAAATCATATTAAATATTAATATAATTACATTTGATTATCTTTAACATTTAATAAAATCGATACCTTTACCCAATATCATGCAAAAAATCAAGTGAAACTGAACTAAAGATAGTAGGTGTCTTTTGGAGTTCTATTTATGACTTTGAGTCAAACTGAGATCTTTTTTGGGGGCCTTTTGTTCACACATGACTTAAGGAGGAGTTTGCAATGTGATGAGCTAAGTTTACTTCATTTTTGGGTCCTCTTTTAGAGGCTTTCCTTTTCTATTTGTGAGAGAGTTTCTAGAAATATTTTTTCACTTTTAGTTCCATCTACATGCACTCAGGAGCTATTTTGGAGTTACACTTCAGTTAGATATAGTATGAGATAGAGTTTTGAGTTGTTTAAGCTGAATTTGTAGCATTGGTGGGCCCCTTTTTCAAGTAGTTTTGATTTTTCTCATGAATAGTTTTGAAGCTAGATATTTTGACTTCAATTATCTCCTCTTGGCTTTTGGGAGCCCTTTATTGTATATAGGAAAAGGACTTTGTCCTTTTTTTTAGTTCTTGCTAGTTCATCTTATGTTGTTGTAATTTTCAGAGTTCTGGAGCAGAGGTGAAAATTTTGTAATTCATTTTCAGTGATCAATACAACATTGCAACAACTTTTTTAGAGTAATATGAAGCAGTTTTCCTTCTCATTCTTTTTGAAACTATGTACTTAGTGATTGGTGCAATTTTCTGTGATTTTTTTTTCCTTATGATTGCATCTCATGGTAGTACCTTTATGAAGAGTTACATATATTTGTAGGTTATAATTCGTGCCTATAACATTATCATTCTTAAGTTGTGGGAAAACATCCTTTCTCCTACTATGTTTGTGAGTATTGAGCCTTCCTATAAATTGTTGATGCAAAGTTTTATGGGTTTTGAGTTGTGCAAAGATAGGTTTTATTACTAGTTTTTTTTGTGTGTTGCCTTTTGAGTAGAGTTCATTAAGTTATTTGGTGCATCACCTTTAGGATTAGATTTCATTTTATATGTTTTTTCCTCCTTACTCTTTTATCTTCAAAGATATTAGTAGACCATTTTAGGTGAGATATCAAGGGGAGCCAGCCCTTTCTCTAAAGGTTCATTGTCATTATAGGATACCCACAGCCTGGGAATGTTCCCATGTGTCACAAGATTGTTGAGTTAATAGCTAAGCAAAAGGGTGCAAGTTTTTGTGACAACAATTTTTGGCACGCCCGGTGGGACTGAGAACTATTTTTTAGTCTCAAATCAAAAGTTTCACACTGTTGTTTGGTGTGTACAATAGTATTTACAATCTTCAAAAGAAATTTTCTTAGCATACCTGGTGACTCTGAGCTTTGGTTTAGTAAAATCAGTGCATTTCAGCTTATGAAAAGAATATAGACCAGAAGTAGCTCTTCTTCTTTTGAATATTTGCAATTATCCCCAACCAAAAGAAAAGGGAGAGAGATTCAAAAGCCTCAGAAAACCATTGTTTATTCAAGAAGAACTAAGTCTACTCCTCCTTCTGTGAGAAGCCATATTGTTGCCCCAACTTTTACTGTTGTAGGAATCCCAGTTTCAATAATTCCAATAGTTATAAACTAGCCTTTTGTTGCTTTCGACCAAGGAATCCCATTGAATTTAACCCAACATGATGCCATTCTTGTGGCTGCTTTGAAGAGTCTTCCATATTTTCATGGTGAAGATCAGACTACTCCAATTGAGCATATAAAATATGTTGCAAACTTATGTGTTGTTCATCACATGACAGAGGAGAATGTTACATTCAAGTTGTTGGTAGCATCATTTAAAGGAAAGGGTCTACAATGGTTTAGAGGTCTACCCATCAATTCCATAGCAACATGGGATGAATTGGGCAACTAGTTATGTAGTTTCTTTGAAGACAAATCAGACCATTTGTCATTGATGAAGCAGTTGTCTACAATCAAGAGGGCCCCTCACGAAGTCATGTCAGACTTCAGTCACCATTTTTAGAAAACGTGCGATAGAATTCCATGAACGATAAGACTTGTTGCTGATCATGCATTTTTATATTATCTAAGAGCTTTAAATAGCAATATTTCAGTTATGATTAAATCTATGGGAGGGGATTCACTTCTAGTTGCTTATCTTGTAGCTATTAGAGCTGAGAACAACCTTATATAGGCTGGTAAAATTGCTCCAAGGCCACCCATGCCAATATATCCTACAATTCAGCCACCAATACCAATGCAATCACCTCCTTTAGTTGTTATTCTAGTTGCACCAACATTGCCAGCACATGATACCCAGCCCAATAACCAAGAAAATACATCCCTGACTCAGTCTCATGAATTTCAAGAAATTAAAGGCCTATTGCAAACCTTTGGAAATGAGATAGTGAATCTAAAAAAGTAGCAAAGTCAAAATCTCAGGCATTATCATCCCCCATTTCAATCTAATTACTAGCAAAATCAGTCTAGCATACCACCTTATCAACCTTATAATTAAGGCCAAAGACCCGCTCCTAATTCAAGGCCTTATCAAGCTTACAATTCTAATACTACTAGCACTTCTAAGGAGCTTGTGCCTATCTAGAACAATTTGGCCCAGGATTACGATTGGTTTTTTCCATGTGGTCAGCCCCACAATCAAAGTACATGTGTAAATGGGTTGGTTAATCAAGCCTTGATGGTTCAAAATAGTCTAGCAGTGCAGACTAATGTGCCTATGGAAAATCTTGTACAACAACAAGAGGAACAAACACATGAGTTAACATTCCTAAACTGGCAAGGAGAGGAATTTTGTGGTATGAACTTTGTTGGTTCTTCAATTTTAGCCAACACACGCAGTAAAAAGAGAGCAATACATGAAGGCCAATAGTTTGATAGAGCTCAAACTTGGTTGAATCAAGTACCAAACATAATTTTTTTGCTTCTGGCCCATCATATGCTGAGAATGTTCAAATTCTACCAAGAGGACAACCTTTGGTAGGCAAGGAGCAGCCCATTTCACAAGTTTAGACAACTTCTATTAAAGGTGATGTTGTTGCCCCTAAAGGCCAACTTAAGCCAGCTACATCTTTTAATATTCTTGAGCATATGAAGAAAATAAATGTACCTATGTCTATATGGGATTCCTTGAGTATCCCTGGCCAAAAAGACCTACTCCAATAAGCTTTATCAAGTTTGAGTATATCTGATGATCCTAGTATAGAAAAAGCAAAGGTTGTGCTAACTAATACTACTGTCAATGATAAAAAAAAACAGCAAGCTAACCACCTCCTTTTTATGTGTCATTTATTATAGGAGATCATCTAGTTCACAACTGTATGATTGACTCAGGGGCTAGTAGTTCAATAATGCCTAAAGAGATTGTTGATAAGTTGGGAATTGAGTATGAACCACTTGAAAAAGGGGTATTGAAATTAGATGTTACTGTTGTTAATACAATAGGGGTCATTAAAGGTCTGAGCTTAACATTACATGCCTTCCCAAACTTTTCAATACCACAAGATATCTATGTCATTGTGTTGCCTCCCTTTTTTGCTATTTGTTTATCCAAGGATTTCACAGCCAAGATAGATGGTTACTATCCTCTAATCGATCTCATATGTTGTTTAGAACCAAGTAAGGCACTAGGGTAATTGTAAATTTAGAACCCAAAGCCAAAGATCACATTGAACCTTACAATCCACCCCCTATTAATGCCAATTTGTTTACAAGTGAACAAGAGAAGCAACCCGTTGTTCAAGAAAGTAATACTCAAACTGAAGGTTTACTAGATATTCTCCCAGATGAGTGGGAAGCTCAGACTCATGTGATTGATACATGTGAACAGCCAGAAGTTAATTTTGGTGTTTATATGATGCATGATACTGACTCTTTTATGCCTAATATTGAGAAAGACACAGAGAAACATGGTAAACATCAAGATAATGATGTATGGGAGTTGTATTTTGATGGCTCAAGGAGTAGAGTTGGTGTTGGTGGTGGGTGCATGCTTGTCTCTCCATCAGATGAGAAGTACTATTTAGCCTTCACATTTTGCTTTAGTTGTACTAACAATGTTGTTGAATTTGAATCTCTTACCCAAGGCTTGGAATGGGCAAGAAAAAAGGGTATAAGTTGCCTAAAATTTTATGGGGACAATGAACTGGTTGTTAATCAGGTGAGAAAACTTAATGTTACAAAGAACGATTTACTTAAGTCTTACAAGTATAGAATATGGGACCTCGTGGAGGGATTTGATGCATTTAATCTAGTTTCTATACCTAGAAATTAGAATAAACATGTTGATAGGTTGGCTATAGTAGGAGCTAAATATGATATTCCAAAAGAGATTGGTAGTGGTAAAGCTAATCAGCATATTAAGATTGTTGTTAGGCATGTTGTACCTGATAATAACATACACTAGCAAGTATTTGAAAGTGACCAACAGATTGTGAACTTCTTAAGGGAAGAAGTTGATTTCTCGCATGCTAACCAAGAGAAGCTACAACATCAGTACTGTGACGAAATTATTCAGCTCAAAAATAACAAGATGCCAAAGGGTTTGGTCACCCTAGAGTCTGTTTTCAATACTGATGATGAAGTTAGAAAACCCAATGCTAGTATACAAGTTCAGCAAGATCACTATGAAGAAGTTGAGGTTTTCAAAGGGAAGCTTCTTAAACTGGGCAAGGTATGTACATCAGAAGAAAATCATGTATTTAGTCATCTTTTTCAAGAATTTAATGATATATTTGCATGGGAATATAGTGATTTAAAGAGGTTTGATCCCCAACTTGCTCAACATACCATTGAACTTGAGCCTAAGGTCAAACATATAAGGCAGAAACAAAGACCTTTGAATCCTAAGTTAGAATCTCTCATGAAGAAAGAACTGAATAAATTGATTGACAGTAGTATTATCTTTCCCATTAAGCATACCTCATGGGTTTCCAACCTTGTGTCGGTAAGGAAGAAAAATGAAGAGATAAGACTGTGTGTAGATTTTCATGACTTAAATAGAGCTTCCTTGAAAGACCGTCATCCTTTGCCTTCCATGGAACAAATACTTCAAGTAGTCTCAGGATCAGAGAGGTTTTCCTTACTAGATGGTTATTCTGGTTACAATCAGATATTAGTAAAAGAGGAAGACCAGTATAAAACAACCTTCGCCACAAAATGGGGAACTATGGCCTACAAGAGAATGCCCTTCTGTTTGTCTAATGTTGGGGCAACCTTTCAAAAATCCATGGATATGGCCTTTCAAGGCTTAATGTACAAGATTTTCTTAGTCTACCTTGAAGACATTACTGTTTTTTAAAAAGAAGCTAAGGATTGTCTAAATTACTTGAGGCAAATTTTTGAGAAATGTAGGGAGTTTGGGATATCACTCAATCCCAAAAAGTGTGTATTTGTCGTTCATGAGGGCAGATTGCTCAGCTATGTGGTGTCTAAACATGATATCGCTATTGATCCTGAAAGAGTAAGTGCTATCTTAACTCTCCCCTTACCAACACATAAGAAAGGTTTGCAAAGTTTTATTGGTAGAATTAACTTTGTTAGGAGGTTTATCCCTAACATTGATGATTTATTAAGTCCACTAACTCATATGTTGAGAAAGAATGTCCCTTTCAATTGGACTAAGGAAGGGAAGAGAAGTTTTGAGCTCATAAAAGAAGCATTAGCAGCTACACCTACACTTCTAAATCCATATTTTTCTAAGGACTTCACTTTATATGCCTATGGGAACATTGATTTTGTTTCAACTATGCTTGTACAGTGTAATAACAAAGGTTTTGAGCAGATTATGAGTTGAGATATTCTTTTGTAGAAAAACTTGTTCTTGTTGTCATAAGAATTTTGAAAAAATTTAGATACATGCTTTCTAATAACAAGATTATGTTGATGGTTGCTCATCCAGGTGTAAAAGAGTTTTTACTGAACAAAGATTTAAGTGATAAAAGAGTTAGTTGGGTAACTAAGGTAATGGAGTATGATGTAGCGATTAAGGTTACCAAGCTAGTTAGAGGCAAGGGACTATGCGAACAACTTGCTGATGGTGTTACCACCAACAAAGAACATGAGCAAGAAATTGCTTTGACATTTCAAGATGAAGGGCAATTAGTTGTTTCAACTCCTACTACCAAATGGGTGCATGAAATGGTTCATTTTCTGCAAACTAGTGAGTGTCCTCAAGGTTTGGATAGGGATAAAAGAAGATATTTTCATTTGTAGTCCATTCCTTATGTGCTTCTAAACGGTTCACTTTTTAGGAGAGAGTTTAATGGAATATTGTTGAAGTGTATTGAACCTAACCAAGTTGAAAGAGTGTTGCATGAATTCCATGAGGGGTCAGATGGAGGCCATTTTTCACTTAGAGCAACAACTCTTAAGGTGGTGAAGGGTGGCTATTATTGTCTCAGTTTATTTAAGGATGCACACTTGTGGGTCAGAAAGTGTAATGAATGTGCTTTGTTTGTTGGAAAAGAGAAGTTGGCAGCCTTACCTTTGCAATCGATTTAGATTGAATAGCCCTTTATAAGTTGGGGGTTAGATTTTATTGGAGTTATAAACCCTCCATCCAGTGCTGGCCATAAGTGGGTACTCACAACCACTGATTATTTTACTAAGTGGACTGAAGCAGTTGCACTTAAAGAGGGCAATGAGTCTACTATTCTGAATTTTTATGAAGAGTTGGTTACCAGGTTTGGAATCCCATAATCTATTATTTTAGACAATGACCTTACTTTTGTGAGTTTTAAAATTTCTGATTGGGCTATCAAGAATTGTATTTATCTCAATACATCTTCCAATTACTATCTACAAGGCAATGGGCAAGCAAAATCCACAAATAAGAACTTAATCAGAATCATTAAGAAAACCATGGAGGGTAGCCAGAGAACCTGGCATACACAGTTAAAATTAGCATTGTGGGCTGATAGAATTACCCTGAAAAGGTCAACAAGGCATTCAACTTTTATGCATGTATATGGTAAGGAAGTCAGGCTTCCTATTTCACTTGAATTACCAGCACTAGATCTGGCTCATCAGCTGGACATAATAGAGGAAGGGCCTATGACAGTAATATTAGCTCAGCTAGTTGAGCTAGAAGAAACTAGAGTTGAGGCCATGAGAAAGATAGAAAAATATCAAGCTCAAATGAAGAGGTCTTTCGACAAAAGGGCATCCCCAAGAACTCTTAAAGAATGTGATATAGTGCTCAAATGGGATGAATTTAAAAGCAAGCCTAGAAAACACTCCAAGTTTGATGTGTTCTAGAGTGGGCCTTATATCATTTCTGAATGTAAACAACATAATGCTTTTCAGCTATCCAAGCTAGATGGTGATATGGAACTAATCCCAGTAAACAGGATTCACCTCAAGCATTATTTTTGAGGTATGTCAAGAAGTTTTGAAGATAAATAAGTGTTGTTGCATAGTAGATTAGATGCAATTTTCATTTCCATAAGTGCTTTGCAAGCACCATTAGGTGGTTATCATTTTGGATTTTTTATTTTCAATAAGTTTCCAAGCTGTTTTAAGTTCTGTTGTTGAGTTACAACATTGAAAAGAGTTGTTTCAGAACCATTTAGGTTGGCTAAGTGACTTTGTTCCCAATAGAAAGCCTAGGCAACTGGTTTTGATGTTTAGCAGGAAAACATTTAGCAGATCATGTTGCCATAAATGTTATCTATTTTAGCTAACTAGCTCAAACAAGTAAAGTGAAAGTGATATCAAATAAAAAGATAGGTACATTTTAATTTTCTGCTACCTTACAAGCTTCTGCATAAAAGAAATAGAGGACTATTCTATCATACTACATTCACATAGATGCAAATAACATAGAAGAAATATTACACAAATCTTTTCAAATGATAGTCTTTATTGATAGTATAAGTGTATAAATCCTCACACAAGCCGTGAGTTTAACTTGTTTAACACAAATGAAAGAAAGCATTATACATTTATAGATATTAATACAAAGGAATGGACGTGTAAGGAAGAGTGACGCATCATTGCCTGATGAGTCTTCAGTTGAGTTTTCATGCATCTTTGTCCATCTATCGCTTGTCCTACAACCCATTTCTTCCTCCTCCCTGCTCTAAATTTCCTACATCTAATAAAAGGATTGGTGTTAGATCAATGAAAAGTCACTAATCCATACATGCACATACCTCTATAAACATACAATCTGACCCTCATTTGCATTAAATAGTTTTCATATCATGTCCAGGAAAACAAGAATGATCAAATATATCTATCATATGCATATATTTCTAACATGTTTGTGTTATGTGCAAATATAGGAAAAGTAATGTTGTCGTTTTAATTCATCAAGTTACATGTGGGTCAAAATGCGGTCCCCACAAGGGTTGAGCCCAACATGTTGGTTTTATTAAATAATGAGCTCATTCGAGCTTATTTAAGAGCGAAATGCAATGTTAAAGCCATCATATCAACATGGTCGTGATGTGATAGTGAACATGCATACATAAAATGCTTCATTTACATCATGTTTCTCATCATTTGTTGATGTCATGTTTAAACATTCACAATGATCTATAGGAAAGTCATACAGAGCCTTTATAGCCATATATCAAACAATATTCATGATAAAGGCAACATGATGAATTCATGTCACAAGAGGGTCGTATCACACAACTACATATGAAGAGTTTCAGTTGTTCTTTTCATACTTTTGAAAGAACAAGATATCATGATTGTAGAAATACAAAAGAGGCAATCAGCAAGTCAAGAATGTGTAAATGTGAAATAAGAGTCACAGGCACATTATACAGATCTAATCTTTGCAAGAATCACATAAGAAGTTTAGTATGATTAACCACGTAATGAGTTTTCTCTTCAAAATGCTTGTAAGACCAACATTTAGAGATTCATTAAAACCTTATCAAAATTAAGCAAAAGTGATAGAGGCTGCTAAAAATGAAGAAATGAACTGAAGGATTTCAACAAGAATTCAAACTATGCAAAGAGAACATGCGAAAATGGAGAAGCACTGATCTTTTTGAGAATTTTTACATTCAGCCATTTGGGGTTTTGTCTCAAAATCTTGATGCACAAAGCAACCTCATGAAGATTATACAGAAATAATATATTTTTATTTTATTTTCCTATTGGAAAAGAAATCAGGACTTTGTTTGTATGGCCAGCCATAGTCTCAATGGTTTGAGGATAATAGAAAGGAAAGCCTCAATTGAAATATACAAAAACTGCATAATGTTCAAAATAAAAATTACCCAGATGGAGAAAATATAGCCATGGTTGTAAGATCAACCTTGAACCTGCATAGTCATGGTGGATTTCAGATGAAAATAGTATACAGAAAATAAAGCCTTGGACTTTCATTCTCTACAGGAAATGAACACAAACCCAACTTGTTTCTTGCAGCTACAGTTGGGAGGATGAGTTTTCTTCACAAATGACTAAAACTCATTTGGGGGTTTATATGAAAGACATCAATAGGAAACTCTAGCTCATACAAATACAAAGGGTGCAAAGAGAGCATTAGAAATGGAGGACTATTCCCATGGCCACTGGAAAACCAGGCACCCAGATGGAGAAAACACAAATAATCAACATGGCAACCACGACCATCATTGGAGACTATAGGAAATGAGCATACAACCGCGGCCTGTAAGAATTTGAAGACCCATAATATACAGAAGGCCACAGCCATGAGATCCATAAAACCCTTATGAGACAATATAAAAATTGCATTTTTTGTAAAAAATGATAAAACCTAGGTGCATCGAAAAGAAATACTTGTTGGTTCGTTCTTATTAAGCTTTAATCGAGCTTTTCATTCACATAAGTAAGAGGAAAGTTTGAGATTCATAACTTACCCATTGTTGTTGTAGAAGGATGCATGCAAATTTCATACGAAACTCCAATGGCGCCAAAAGGATGGAGTCAACAGGAATTTAAAAGCACAAAAAGATACATAAGAAAAATATTATGCTACAGCCACGGCTTGGAAGCCAAGAAAGCCCTTCAAAATGAAAGAAAAGCTTGAATTTTATGCTAAAGGAGCACTTACCACAACTTTTCTCTTAAGATTCCTTCAAGAAAATCAACAGAAGTAGCATGAAATACATGATTCCAGTGAAAACCCTACCTATGGCGGCACAACAATAGTTTTCTCTTCAAAATGCTAAGTGAAGAGTGAGGAAATCATTAAGGGTTCAATGCTTTTTTCTCACATGCCCTAACCCAAAATATGTTGATTTTTTATCTTTATTTTAACAAAATCATTATGTATTATTGCTTTCGTGGTCTATGACTACAATTCAAAAGACCTAATGATGTATGGAGCCCGCGAGTTTATGAAGTCAAATTTCCAATTTGACATTAGCTTTGAAATATAAAGTCTTCCCCACCTTTATTTTTTGCAGGATGTTACACAAAAATAGAAACTTAATTAAATATTAAGGATAATATTACCTTAGTATTTAATTTTTAGTATGTAAAGGAGAGAGCCAAATCATATTGAAAAATAAGATAATTACATTTGATTATCTTTAATATTTAATCAAATTGATACCTTTACCCAATATCATGCAAAAAATTAAGTGAAATTGAACTAAAGATAGTAGGTATCTTTTGGAGTTCTATTTGTGACTTTGAGTCAAACTGAGATCTTTTTTGGGGGTCTTTTGTTCACACATGACTTAAGGAGGAGTTTGCAATGTGATGAGTTAAGTTTACTTCATTTTTGGGTCCTCTTTTAGAGGCTTTCCTTTTTTTTTCATGAGAGAGTTTCTAGGAAGATTTTTCCACTTTCAGTTCCGTCTACATGCACTCAGGAGCTATTTTGGAGTTACACTTCAATTAGATACAGTATGAGACAGAGTTTTGAGTTGTTTAAGGTCAATTTGTAGCATTGGTGGGCCCCTTTTTTAGGTAGTTTTGATTTTTCTCATGAATAGATTTGAAGCTAGATATTTTGACTTCAGTTATCTCCTCTTGGCTTTTGGGAGCCCTTTATTGTATATAGGAAAAAGACTTAGTCCTTTTTTTTTAGTTCTTGCTAGTTCATCTTTTGCTGCTATAATTTTTAGAGTTTTGAAGCAGAGGTGAAAAGTTGTAATTCATTTTCAGTGATCAATACAACATTGCAACACCTTTTTTAGAGTAATATGAAGTAGTTTTCCTTCTCATTCTTTTTGAAACTGTGTACTTAGTGATTGGTGCAATTTTATGTGATTTATTTTTCCTTATGATTGCATCTCATGGTAGTACCTTTATGCAGAGCTACATATATTTTTCAGATTAAAGGTTCTTCCTATAACAAAATCAGTCTTAAGTTGTGGGAAAACATCCTTTCTCCTACTAAGTTTGTGAGTATTGAGCCTTCTTATAAATTGTTGATGCAAAGTTTTATGGGTTTTGAGTTTTGCAAAGATAGGTTTTATTACTATTTTTGTCTATGTGTTTCCTTTTGAGTAGAGTTCATTAAGTTATTTGGTGCATCACATTTAGGATTAGATTTCATTTTATATGTTTTTTTCCTCCTTACTCTTTTCTCTACAAAGATATTAGTAGACCATTTTAGGTGAGATATCAAGGGGAGTCATCCCTTTCTCTGGAGGTTCATTCTCATTACAAGATACCCATAGCCTAGGAATGTTCCCATGTGTCACAAACTTGTTGAGTTAATAGCTAAGAAAAAGGGTGCAAGTTTTTGTGACAACAATTTTTGGCACGCCCGGTGGGACTGAGAACTATTTTTTAGTCTCAAATCAAAAGTTTCACACTGTTGTTTGGTGTGTACAATAGTATTTACAATCTTCAAAAGAAATTTTCTTAGCATACCTGGTGACTCTGAGCTTTGGTTTAGTAAAATCAGTGCATTTCAGCTTATGAAAAGAATATAGACCAGAAGTAGCTCTTCTTCTTTTGAATATTTGCAATTATCCCCAACCAAAAGAAAAGGGAGAGAGATTCAAAAGCCTCAGAAAACCATTGTTTATTCAAGAAGAACTAAGTCTACTCCTCCTTCTGTGAGAAGCCATATTGTTGCCCCAACTTTTACTGTTGTAGGAATCCCAGTTTCAATAATTCCAATAGTTATAAACTAGCCTTTTGTTGCTTTCGACCAAGGAATCCCATTGAATTTAACCCAACATGATGCCATTCTTGTGGCTGCTTTGAAGAGTCTTCCATATTTTCATGGTGAAGATCAGACTACTCCAATTGAGCATATAAAATATGTTGCAAACTTATGTGTTGTTCATCACATGACAGAGGAGAATGTTACATTCAAGTTGTTGGTAGCATCATTTAAAGGAAAGGGTCTACAATGGTTTAGAGGTCTACCCATCAATTCCATAGCAACATGGGATGAATTGGGCAACTAGTTATGTAGTTTCTTTGAAGACAAATCAGACCATTTGTCATTGATGAAGCAGTTGTCTACAATCAAGAGGGCCCCTCACGAAGTCATGTCAGACTTCAGTCACCATTTTTAGAAAACGTGCGATAGAATTCCATGAACGATAAGACTTGTTGCTGATCATGCATTTTTATATTATCTAAGAGCTTTAAATAGCAATATTTCAGTTATGATTAAATCTATGGGAGGGGATTCACTTCTAGTTGCTTATCTTGTAGCTATTAGAGCTGAGAACAACCTTATATAGGCTGGTAAAATTGCTCCAAGGCCACCCATGCCAATATATCCTACAATTCAGCCACCAATACCAATGCAATCACCTCCTTTAGTTGTTATTCTAGTTGCACCAACATTGCCAGCACATGATACCCAGCCCAATAACCAAGAAAATACATCCCTGACTCAGTCTCATGAATTTCAAGAAATTAAAGGCCTATTGCAAACCTTTGGAAATGAGATAGTGAATCTAAAAAAGTAGCAAAGTCAAAATCTCAGGCATTATCATCCCCCATTTCAATCTAATTACTAGCAAAATCAGTCTAGCATACCACCTTATCAACCTTATAATTAAGGCCAAAGACCCGCTCCTAATTCAAGGCCTTATCAAGCTTACAATTCTAATACTACTAGCACTTCTAAGGAGCTTGTGCCTATCTAGAACAATTTGGCCCAGGATTACGATTGGTTTTTTCCATGTGGTCAGCCCCACAATCAAAGTACATGTGTAAATGGGTTGGTTAATCAAGCCTTGATGGTTCAAAATAGTCTAGCAGTGCAGACTAATGTGCCTATGGAAAATCTTGTACAACAACAAGAGGAACAAACACATGAGTTAACATTCCTAAACTGGCAAGGAGAGGAATTTTGTGGTATGAACTTTGTTGGTTCTTCAATTTTAGCCAACACACGCAGTAAAAAGAGAGCAATACATGAAGGCCAATAGTTTGATAGAGCTCAAACTTGGTTGAATCAAGTACCAAACATAATTTTTTTGCTTCTGGCCCATCATATGCTGAGAATGTTCAAATTCTACCAAGAGGACAACCTTTGGTAGGCAAGGAGCAGCCCATTTCACAAGTTTAGACAACTTCTATTAAAGGTGATGTTGTTGCCCCTAAAGGCCAACTTAAGCCAGCTACATCTTTTAATATTCTTGAGCATATGAAGAAAATAAATGTACCTATGTCTATATGGGATTCCTTGAGTATCCCTGGCCAAAAAGACCTACTCCAATAAGCTTTATCAAGTTTGAGTAAATCTGATGATCCTAGTATAGAAAAAGCAAAGGTTGTGCTAACTAATACTACTGTCAATGATAAAAAAAAACAGCAAGCTAACCACCTCCTTTTTATGTGTCATTTATTATAGGAGATCATCTAGTTCACAACTGTATGATTGACTCAGGGGCTAGTAGTTCAATAATGCCTAAAGAGATTGTTGATAAGTTGGGAATTGAGTATGAACCACTTGAAAAAGGGGTATTGAAATTAGATGTTACTGTTGTTAATACAATAGGGGTCATTAAAGGTCTGAGCTTAACATTACATGCCTTCCCAAACTTTTCAATACCACAAGATATCTATGTCATTGTGTTGCCTCCCTTTTTTGCTATTTGTTTATCCAAGGATTTCACAGCCAAGATAGATGGTTACTATCCTCTAATCGATCTCATATGTTGTTTAGAACCAAGTAAGGCACTAGGGTAATTGTAAATTTAGAACCCAAAGCCAAAGATCACATTGAACCTTACAATCCACCCCCTATTAATGCCAATTTGTTTACAAGTGAACAAGAGAAGCAACCCGTTGTTCAAGAAAGTAATACTCAAACTGAAGGTTTACTAGATATTCTCCCAGATGAGTGGGAAGCTCAGACTCATGTGATTGATACATGTGAACAGCCAGAAGTTAATTTTGGTGTTTATATGATGCATGATACTGACTCTTTTATGCCTAATATTGAGAAAGACACAGAGAAACATGGTAAACATCAAGATAATGATGTATGGGAGTTGTATTTTGATGGCTCAAGGAGTAGAGTTGGTGTTGGTGGTGGGTGCATGCTTGTCTCTCCATCAGATGAGAAGTACTATTTAGCCTTCACATTTTGCTTTAGTTGTACTAACAATGTTGTTGAATTTGAATCTCTTACCCAAGGCTTGGAATGGGCAAGAAAAAAGGGTATAAGTTGCCTAAAATTTTATGGGGACAATGAACTGGTTGTTAATCAGGTGAGAAAACTTAATGTTACAAAGAACGATTTACTTAAGTCTTACAAGTATAGAATATGGGACCTCGTGGAGGGATTTGATGCATTTAATCTAGTTTCTATACCTAGAAATTAGAATAAACATGTTGATAGGTTGGCTATAGTAGGAGCTAAATATGATATTCCAAAAGAGATTGGTAGTGGTAAAGCTAATCAGCATATTAAGATTGTTGTTAGGCATGTTGTACCTGATAATAACATACACTAGCAAGTATTTGAAAGTGACCAACAGATTGTGAACTTCTTAAGGGAAGAAGTTGATTTCTCGCATGCTAACCAAGAGAAGCTACAACATCAGTACTGTGACGAAATTATTCAGCTCAAAAATAACAAGATGCCAAAGGGTTTGGTCACCCTAGAGTCTGTTTTCAATACTGATGATGAAGTTAGAAAACCCAATGCTAGTATACAAGTTCAGCAAGATCACTATGAAGAAGTTGAGGTTTTCAAAGGGAAGCTTCTTAAACTGGGCAAGGTATGTACATCAGAAGAAAATCATGTATTTAGTCATCTTTTTCAAGAATTTAATGATATATTTGCATGGGAATATAGTGATTTAAAGAGGTTTGATCCCCAACTTGCTCAACATACCATTGAACTTGAGCCTAAGGTCAAACATATAAGGCAGAAACAAAGACCTTTGAATCCTAAGTTAGAATCTCTCATGAAGAAAGAACTGAATAAATTGATTGACAGTAGTATTATCTTTCCCATTAAGCATACCTCATGGGTTTCCAACCTTGTGTCGGTAAGGAAGAAAAATGAAGAGATAAGACTGTGTGTAGATTTTCATGACTTAAATAGAGCTTCCTTGAAAGACCGTCATCCTTTGCCTTCCATGGAACAAATACTTCAAGTAGTCTCAGGATCAGAGAGGTTTTCCTTACTAGATGGTTATTCTGGTTACAATCAGATATTAGTAAAAGAGGAAGACCAGTATAAAACAACCTTCGCCACAAAATGGGGAACTATGGCCTACAAGAGAATGCCCTTCTGTTTGTCTAATGTTGGGGCAACCTTTCAAAAATCCATGGATATGGCCTTTCAAGGCTTAATGTACAAGATTTTCTTAGTCTACCTTGAAGACATTACTGTTTTTTAAAAAGAAGCTAAGGATTGTCTAAATTACTTGAGGCAAATTTTTGAGAAATGTAGGGAGTTTGGGATATCACTCAATCCCAAAAAGTGTGTATTTGTCGTTCATGAGGGCAGATTGCTCAGCTATGTGGTGTCTAAACATGATATCGCTATTGATCCTGAAAGAGTAAGTGCTATCTTAACTCTCCCCTTACCAACACATAAGAAAGGTTTGCAAAGTTTTATTGGTAGAATTAACTTTGTTAGGAGGTTTATCCCTAACATTGATGATTTATTAAGTCCACTAACTCATATGTTGAGAAAGAATGTCCCTTTCAATTGGACTAAGGAAGGGAAGAGAAGTTTTGAGCTCATAAAAGAAGCATTAGCAGCTACACCTACACTTCTAAATCCATATTTTTCTAAGGACTTCACTTTATATGCCTATGGGAACATTGATTTTGTTTCAACTATGCTTGTACAGTGTAATAACAAAGGTTTTGAGCAGATTATGAGTTGAGATATTCTTTTGTAGAAAAACTTGTTCTTGTTGTCATAAGAATTTTGAAAAAATTTAGATACATGCTTTCTAATAACAAGATTATGTTGATGGTTGCTCATCCAGGTGTAAAAGAGTTTTTACTGAACAAAGATTTAAGTGATAAAAGAGTTAGTTGGGTAACTAAGGTAATGGAGTATGATGTAGCGATTAAGGTTACCAAGCTAGTTAGAGGCAAGGGACTATGCGAACAACTTGCTGATGGTGTTACCACCAACAAAGAACATGAGCAAGAAATTGCTTTGACATTTCAAGATGAAGGGCAATTAGTTGTTTCAACTCCTACTACCAAATGGGTGCATGAAATGGTTCATTTTCTGCAAACTAGTATGTCCTCAAGGTTTGGATAGGGATAAAAGAAGATATTTTCATTTGTAGTCCATTCCTTATGTGCTTCTAAACGGTTCACTTTTTAGGAGAGAGTTTAATGGAATATTGTTGAAGTGTATTGAACCTAACCAAGTTGAAAGAGTGTTGCATGAATTCCATGAGGGGTCAGACTGGAGGCCATTTTTCACTTAGAGCAACAACTCTTAAGGTGGTGAAGGGTGGCTATTATTGTCTCAGTTTATTTAAGGATGCACACTTGTGGGTCAGAAAGTGTAATGAATGTGCTTTGTTTGTTGGAAAAGAGAAGTTGGCAGCCTTACCTTTGCAATCGATTTAGATTGAATAGCCCTTTATAAGTTGGGGGTTAGATTTTATTGGAGTTATAAACCCTCCATCCAGTGCTGGCCATAAGTGGGTACTCACAACCACTGATTATTTTACTAAGTGGACTGAAGCAGTTGCACTTAAAGAGGGCAATGAGTCTACTATTCTGAATTTTTATGAAGAGTTGGTTACCAGGTTTGGAATCCCATAATCTATTATTTTAGACAATGACCTTACTTTTGTGAGTTTTAAAATTTCTGATTGGGCTATCAAGAATTGTATCTTATCTCAATACATCTTCCAATTACTATCTACAAGGCAATGGGCAAGCAAAATCCACCAAATAAGAACTTAATCAGAATCATTAAGAAAACCATGGAGGGTAGCCAGAGAACCTGGCATACACAGTTAAAATTAGCATTGTGGGCTGATAGAATTACCCTGAAAAGGTCAACAAGGCATTCAACTTTTATGCATGTATATGGTAAGGAAGTCAGGCTTCCTATTTCACTTGAATTACCAGCACTAGATCTGGCTCATCAGCTGGACATAATAGAGGAAGGGCCTATGACATAATATTAGCTCTAGTTGAGCTAGAAGAAACTAGAGTTGAGGCCATGAGAAAGATAGAAAAATATCATCAAATGAAGAGGTCTTTCGACAAAAGGGCATCCCCAAGAACTCTTAAAGAATGTGAATAGTGCTCAAATGGGATGAATTTAAAAGCAAGCCTAGAATCACTCCAAGTTTGATGTGTTCTAGAGTGGGCCTTCATCATTTCTGAATGTAAACAACATAATGCTTTTCATCTATCCAAGCTAGATGGTGATATGGAACTAATCCCAGTAAACAGGATTCACCTCAAGCATTATTTTTGAGGTATGTCAAGAAGTTTTGAAGATAAATAAGTGTTGTTGCATAGTTTAGATGCAATTTTCATTTCCAAAGTGCTTTCAAGCACCATTAGGTGGTTATCATTTTGGATTTTTTATTTTCAATAAGTTTCCAAGCTGTTTTAAGTTCTGTTGTTGAGTTACAACATTGAAAAGAGTTGTTTCAGAACCATTTAGGTTCTAAGTGACTTTTTCCCAATAGAAAGCCTAGGCAACTTTTTGATGTTTATCAAAAACATTTAATCAGATCATGTTGCCATAAATGTTATCTATTTTAGCTAATAGCTCAAACAAGTGTGAAAGTGATATCAAATAAAAAGATAGGTACATTTTAATTTTCTGCTACCTTACAATTCTCATAAAAGAAATAGAGGTATTCTATCAACACATTCACATTATCAAATCCATAGAAGAAATATTACACAAATCTTTTCAAAATCATCTTTATTGATAGTATATGATAAATCCTACTCAAGCCGTGATAACTTGTTTAACACAAATCAAAAAAGCATTATACATCCCAGATATTAATCAAGGAATGGAGTTAAGGAAGATGACGCATCATTGCCTGATGAGTCTTCAGTTGAGTTTTCATGCATCTGTCCATCATCATGTCCTACCCCATCAAACCTTCCCTGCTCTAATTTCCGACATCTAATAAAAGGATTGTCGTAGATCAATGAAAAGTCACTTCCATACATGCACATACCTCTACTAAAATCAATCACCCCATTTGATTAATAGTTTTCATATCATGTCCAGGCTACCTTTGACAAGGTATATCTATCATATGCATCATATATCCATGTTTGAACCTCCCCGTTAAATATAGGTCCACCAAAGTAATCCATTTCGTTCTTAATTCATACAAGTTAATCATGTGGGTTCAAACATGCCTCCCCACAAGGGTTGAGCCCCTAATCCATGTTGGTTTTGAACAAATATCCTAGCTCATTCGAGCTCCCATAAGAAGATCATAATCTCCCATCTATTCATCCATGATCCCCTTCCATCTCATGAACCCTGCCTCATCTCTATCGCATGAGCATCTACCACAAATCCTGATCATGTCATATTCCCTCATCCCTCTCCTAATCCACCCATCCAAATGTTCCTATCCCATCATCTCCCTCTCATGATCCCCCATCATCTCCTAAAGTTGTTATCCCCACACCACTTGCATATCCCCTTGGTACTCTCACATTCTTCCATGGTGGCCTCCTTGCAGAAGAAAAACACATCATAATACCACCCATCATCCTCCGTCTAATAATGGACTCGCATCATGTTTTCAAAATAACACAAATCCTATCATCATCGCATGCTCAAGAACATGAACTATCAAGGAAAAGGTTTAAGCCTTCATGAGCAAGGTATTTTAGATCCCATCCAGGTCAAAAACAAATATAATGCAAGGTTTGGACCTATTTCCCAAGAACCAAAATCTAAAGATGTTGGTACAACCTCTAGATGTCCTCAACAAGCCTCTGAAAAAGAAATGTTAGTTCTTCCCATCGCTCCACCAGACCATATGCTTCCATCCCTCCTCCTCTATCGTATCACCTGAAAAAAATCGCCCATATTCCTCCTTCATCTACTCCATCCATTTTGGGTCCTTACATCCCTCCATCCACCATCTCCCATCCTTCATCTACTCCATCCATCTTGGGTTCTTATGTCCCTCCACCCACTATGTCTACTTTTGTTCCATATATTCGAAGATCAATCCTCCATCTCATCCTTTCATCCATCCAACACCTATCCATTCATCCATCATAAACATCCTAATCAGGATCAACAAAGGAACATACCTACACATTTTCCCTCTACATGTAATCCTCATGGTTTTACCTCCATTGTTCTACATCATCTATATCTTGCACCCATCCTTTGCTACTAAAAGAACTTTGGATGCTAAAGTAAAAATACATCAATCTAAACATCCACATGAATCTAAAGCTCCCCATGTCCCTCTAAAAGACATGGTGAAGAGATGAAAAATATAAATCCAAATCAAATCCGTAGGCAAAAAGGCCCATCAAAAAAAGATCAAAACCATGTGGATCCCAAAGAAAAAATATGCAATGCCATCAAATGAAAAATTTGTAAGAACATCAAAAGTTGCTAATCCAAAAGCTATCATACACCCTTATGAAGTCTGTTTTGGGCCTTATGTTCCAAAATTTTCCATCCCATGTCCTCCATTACCCCCGCAGATCCATCCATTAATATCCTACAATTAACATTGCATCCATATAAAAAATGTAAAACCTAAACTCACCACCCCATCACACATCCACCCCATCATTCTATTAATACCCTTCCAACATCCCACCATTACCCCACATATCTCCCCCATCAAATCCCTCTACCCATCCTCTTGCATAATCCATTTATCAAATAAGGTTGACCTCAATCAGTCGGTTCAAACAAGGGCAGGAATGCCTCATATAAACTTGATATAAGAAAAATATTCCATATCCTTACACATGTCTTCTAAGAAACTTATTCAAAATGAAATCCTTATTCAATTCCTTCCACGTTCTATCCAAAAAGTCAAAAAAAAAAGTCAAAAAAATAAAAAAAAATCAAAAAAAAAATAGTAAAGAGAAATAATCCATCCAATCATGAAAACTTGGAAAAAAAGCACCTTGATAAATACCATGATGAAAACCTAGCAAACAGGCGTCATGTGTAAATCCCCATCTGCACTTGGGGGCAACTTCCTGATATGCATTCCCTCCATCTGCTATGCACCCGTCTTCCTGTTATCCATCCTCTTCATTCATCTCATCCATCCCACCTATCTTCTGCATCCTACCATCATATCCCATTTATCTCCCATCCCTCCATCCTTCTTGTCATCTTGATCAAAATAGGGGCACCTATCTATACATGCTTTGGCCACCTCTTGGTATACCTTCCCTTCATCCATGCTCTGTTGTATTCCTTGGTCACCCATCCTATCCTCCTCTAGTTATCTCCTTTATCTTCCCATCCACTCATCTTCCATCCCTCATGCATCATCATATATGACATATCTAGAGTGGGGGCATCTACTTCCTTTGTAACATAGTCCTTGGAGACATCATCTATCATAACATGCCTTCATCTCCTTATCCATATGTCACAACATCCCTTCCATCTCCCCATCCTTATCTTCCTATCCATCTGTCCTAGCATCCCTTTCATCTCCCAATCCTTATCTTCCTATCCATTTAAACAATGTCTTCCATCCCCCATCCCTATCTCTCTATCCATTTTTTCATCTTTATCCTCATCCCATCTCACAATCCCTCGTCATTGGTATCTAGCTATAGGCCTCCCTCCATGCAACCCAATGCCATTTATCTAATCGTCATCACTCCTGCTTCTCTTGCACATCTTTCCAATCCCCTGTCACTTTTCAGCACTCATCTATCTATTATATCATCCTCCCAAGTCATTTTAATGACTTGGATAACTATCCCATCCTTAAGCTTTATGTGATTGTCATCATCCTATCCAATCCAACAGGTCTATCCTATCTCATCATATCGGTCCCATATTTGTATCCACTCATCCTATCATCATCCTCAACTCATCCTATCATCATCCTTTATCCATCATTTATCTTTGGTCTTTTATCGAACTACGTTTCCCCTGCGCTTTCACGTAGGCAAGGTCGATCACTTGATCCGCCCATGGGGCTCCTCTATCGTCTAGCATCAGTCTTTCTACTCTGTCCATCCACTCCTTTATCGTTTATCATCAGTCTTTTCTTTTGTATCTCTGGTCCTTTTCATCCACCATCAGTCTTCATCATCCTCTTTCTGCTTTTATCCATGGTCAGTCGACAGCCTTTTATCAAACTATGAGGGCTCTACGCTTTCACGTAGGCAAGACTAATCTTTGATCAACCCTCAAGCCCCTAGGTCTTTAGGGTGTGTCAGTCTCATGTCTTGTGTCATGTCATCAAGCTATGCCCTTATCTAGCTAGTTATTAACAAACAAGGTCTACTCACATCTAAAAATCCAATCGATTCTAAATGTCCCATGTCATATTGATCTTTTAATTTAGTATCCATCATCGGTCTCAATAGGATGCATCCTTCCTAACAGACATCATCAATCCCATCCACCCCCTTGATCCTATGGAAAAGGACATTTTAAATTGATTGCGATCTTTTGATACTTTTGGCTTTTGTTTATCATTTGAGCTCCCTATCATCACTTGTCAAGGCCGCCATGATCCATCATATTATGGTGTGTTTTGATTGGTCAACATAGGGGCATATTTTGATCTTTTTATTTCTATTTTTTATCTTGTTGGTTGTCCCACTTAGTACCCACCATGATCCCCGAGGTCTTGTGTTACGCTAGGGCATCCTTTTGTGCTTATGGTTATCTCAATACCTAGCCCAACCAAGGTCTTCGTGACTTTGGGGTGTTGGGATAGCCTTCTTGTCTATTGTGTTTATTTCATGCATTAGACACTAATAAACCTTGGTTCCACATACCCTGGCACTTGGTGTCTTATGCTATAGCAAAAATTAGTGCTCCAAAGATGGAAAATTGCATTAGGATTGCATTTCATTTCTATCGTCTTGCATGCATCCATCCTCTCATCTATCAAAATCACCCCATCTATTCCTCCTTCATCCTCATCACACATCTCTATCCAATCCCCATCCATTCCATTTAGCTTGAATTATCTAATCACATCCTTGGTCCCGTCCCTAGCCTTGTTACAAGCCTTGATCCAATCATCCTCATCATCGGGATGTATCCTTCCCTCATCAATAACACTTTCATCAACCCTCATCAGAATATATGCTTCCCTATCCTTGTTTTGTTTCAAGATATATCATTCCCTCATCAATGACACTCCATCCATCATCCATCCATTTTCGCTTGTACCTTGACTGGGGCAACATTATCCTCATCCTTGCATCCATTTGTTCTTCCCAACCTCTTGTCACCTTTTCATCCTTTCATATCCATCCCTTTGCATCATCTTCCTCATCTCCCATTTCATCATCTCATTCATTTCGAGAGCACACCCGCGTTCTCTTGAACCTGCATGTCCTCTCGAGGGGGCATCCTTATCCCTAATCTTCATCTTCACCCCCATCATATTTCTTCCTAGTCATCCCTTTGATGACTAGGGCATCCTTCCCAATCTAACCATCTTCTTTTAGGTTCTATATTTTAATATTCTTTGAAATGATGCTACTTCATAACACCATCTCAAAGAAGGGAAAAATGTAGACACCTAAATTTGGACACTTAATTTATCCAAATTTATCCTCCTTCATCTAAACATCTTATTATTTGCATTAATTAAGTAATATTACTATTATTTAATTAAAACCCTTAATTTTTCCAGATCTCTAAGGTATTTAATTAATGATTAAATACCTTACCCTCCCTAATCCCCTTTTCATCAAATGAATTAAATAAATATTACATTTATTTAATTCCTTACATGTCATTTTCATCTAATCCTAATCCATCTCCTAATCTCTTCATTAAGAATGTGCACATGCCTAATCCTTTATTAGGATGTGTCACATCCTCCAACTTTTGCAAGTTGGCTTATAATCCTCATTAACCCCTAATTATCCTCTAATTACTAATTAGTTAAACCTAATTAGTACCTTGGTCAACTCTCCCCATCCCCCAAGGAATTTTTAATTCCTTTTTATTCATCCAAGGCTCCTCTCTTCCCCATGTGAATTTTTAATTCACTTTTAATCCTCCTAGAATCCCCTTTTCCCATGCATCTTCTAGAATCTTAGACTTGCCACATCAAGTCACATGTGACAAACTCCCACCTTTTTGGAGACCCTCTCTTATCCACTAGATTATCCCAAGCATGTGAATTATTCACATTTATTCCTCCAAAGAATCTTCTCATCTCCCAATGTACTTCCAAGGTACATGTCCTTCCTCCACATCATGTACTCTCTTTCCACATCACCTACACATCATCTCACCCTTAGTCATCTCACATTCCACATGTCAAAATGTGAGGGCTTATGAGTTCTCAACTCACCTTAGCCCTTCAACTTGGCCTTGTTAAATAAATCTCAACCATTGAATTCTCTAGAGAATTCAAATTCTTCTATAAATACCCCCTCCTCTAAGGCATTTCTAACACTTAGTCATTTTGCAACTAAATGTTGTCATTTTGTGCACTCATCTAGCCATCCATTTTATCTATTTTCATTTGAATCTTACCATATAGTTAAGTCTTGCATTTAGCCACATCAAGAGCCATCCAAGGAGCATACAAAGCAATCCAAAATCAAGGGCCAACCAAGGAGTTTCAGCTGTAAAGAGAAGGTATAACCACTTGCAATCATTTTACACCTTTTCTCTTTGCATTAACAAATTCCTTAGGCTAATCTTGAGGTGTTTCTTTGTGTTTTTCTATTTCATTTTAGTTGTTTAGAATAGGTAAAACATTTGGATATCACACTTGTGAAATAGGGTTTTAATTCTTAGAGAATTAGAAACCTATGACTAGGGTACGGTTTCGACGCAAAGAAACAACAAGACTTGACAAACTATTCATTCAAATTGAACGTCAAGCCTTAAAAAAAATGCAAGAGAACCAAAGAATCTATTGACAATATGATAGAATGAGCACTCTTAGAAAATTTGTTAGTAATTTAGATACAAGGTGTTGATTTTACTTACTATTTGGCAGACACTTTTAAAACCCTAATTCTGGATGCAAACGAGCTTGAACGAGTAGCCAAAAATCCTTAGTCACGGAGAATGCTTTAATGAATTGCAATTATGCTTTAAAACGATATTTTTGTTTCATTAAAGCAGACCAATTTGGTAGTTTGACATCATCTCTTCCATTACTGTTTGCTTGCATGAACCAGAACAGCTCACTTAGCCTCAATCTTGAACTTCAAATTCCAATCGTTGATCCTGCAGTGAGATGGCCCATCAAACGACTCAGATTAAGTCAAACTAATTTGAAAATCTAACTATAAATGACTATTACCACTGACCAATCATATTATGCCATGTGGATCTTTTTCCAAGTCATCTCGCAGGCTCCACTATCCTCATGAGCTTTGAAAATGGCTATGTGTTAGCTCCCCACTTCCCCTCTAGGATTAACCTGTGCACATCTTATGGCAACGGGGTGGCAAGGAGCAGCCCAGATTAAATTTGGAACACTCAACTTTCATGCTCTTTACCTTTCAATCCATCTTCCTTAGTGCATGTCTTTCAGATCTAACGAATGGCCAAGATTATAACATCTCGTCCTTCAATTAACCATGTGCTCAAATAACTCTTTAGTAGCCTAGGAGTTAATGCTCCATAATACTTATGTCAAAATATTTCCAAAATATTTTCCATCCCATTATAGTTCCTTTGACAGCTTGGATTGTGCCACATGGTGCCTCCCTGCTTCCCCATTGAGAGACAAGAGATGTTTGTGGGTCTCCCGCAGGCTAACGGGGAATAGTCAGGATCAACCCACAACATCTCATAACCACTGTTGATCAGTTAAAACCTAGTGTTCAATGCCTTCACTTGATAATGGGTCTTGTTCATAAGAAAGGACACGCGTCACCCACCTACCAGCCCGTTGGAAAATTTTAATGAATATTAAAACACAACGGGGAAGCGGGGAATGGTCAGGACCAAATCAAACAATCCAACCGCCACCATGAAAAGTTTCAAAATTTCACATGCAAAATGTTAGTAACTTGAAAGGGGGGCTCAGCTAGGTCAATGAGAGATGGGGGGCATAAACTTATGGCCAATACTTTAGACTAATGACATAATATTAAAACCCCTTTAAACATTGATGCATAATATTTCCTAGCAATCGAAAGACCGACAAGACTAGGTGAAGGGGTCGGTAAATTGAACGAGCTCAATGACATAAGTTCGAAATAATGCAACCAAGAACCAGTGGTAACAAGTCAATGTGAAAATATAAGAAATAGAGGTAAAGGCTAGGGTTCTTTGAATAAATGGAGGATAAACCCTAGACCTAAAACCCCCACCAATGAACCAGGTAAGATCACAAAGGCATCCAAACATAGTTTCAAATCAATGGAACATAAAAAAGAATAGAGGGTTCCATGAGGTGTCTAAAACCTTCTTAATGATTAGCCCTCCCCTGTAATCTGTAGATGGTTTTGCAACTAGAGGTTTCTTTGTGTTTGGGGCTAGGGCCTAAATTTCCAGTGTATCCCACTACTCACTAAAAGCATACCCCTACAAAGCAATTGTTGTCTCTTCTTCTGTGGAGTAGACTAGCCTGTCACATCTCCTCACTGTATCAAAATTTTAATGATTGACAAGTGGCAGAAAAAAATCCCTAAGTTGTAGGAGTAAATTTTTTCCCCACCTCAATATCACCTACTCAAATCTTCAATCTTAAAAGGTAGGGTCTGCTATTTTTTTGGAAAAAATTCCAATTAATCTTGTAGCACATTTTTTTCCCCATGAGACCTCTTCCGCCATGAAAATAGAAGCCCAAGCCCGCCCATGGGACCATACTATAAGCTTTTATTCTTATGCCTCTTTTCTGAGAATTTGGTTGTCAGAAAGTTTTGCGATGAGGTTCTTCACTTCTTTGCTTGTTGCTTCCTTTTCTTGATCTTTCATCTCTTTCTTTGTAAGCTCTTTTTACACAGTTTAAGCTATTTGATATCACATATAGGAAATGTTGTAATTTTTCTTTGTAATAACAAAAGATGACTCAAATACTTAAGTGTATTTATTTAATTTTGAATATCGACCTATCATGCTCTCTAGTATTGTATTCACTATCTTTTGACTCAAAATAATCAAGGGTTATTTATAAGTTGTCATATCACATCATGTATTTATGTTATGGATGTTGAACTGTTAGCTTATGCTCAAGGAATGGATTAATATTACTTTCAGTTATTTATCAAATATTGTGTGAATGGCAATGCAAGAGGAATTTATAAGTAGTGTGATAAGTGTTGTTCTTTAAAAATGATGCAGAATCACATATCAAATTCAATATCATGGAATACAATATAAAATATCATCAACTATAGTTTGGAATATGATTCATAAAGTGCAATATAAAATAAAACATCGTTAAGTCTAATGATTCACAATTTTATGGAATACAATATAAAATATCATCAACTATAGTTTAGAAAATGATTCATGCAGTGAAGTATAAATACCTAAAAGCTACTAATTCATTTCCATTTCCCAAATCAAGTTAGGTTCATCAAACTAACATTCAACTTGAGATAAAATAAAAGAGTTGTCTTGATTCTGAGTCTAGTCTTCATTTTCTTCACCCTACATCTCAAATTCAACGTTCATTGTGTCACTGTCATTTGTCCCACTACCAATGCCACCAATACTAGTGTTTGGAGTGTTGTACAACCATCTTCTTTCACATATGGACCTCTAGATTGTGATTTCCCTTTCAAAAGGAAATTTTTTGACATTATACATAGTTCCTTTCACACTCAAGCAATTTTCAAAATTCTTGTCTAGTTTGTTTCTTATCTTTGATTTCAAAAACACCAATGAATTGAAAACTCTCTCATCCTCCACCGACCCCAATATCATTGTTTGACATAAATCAAAAAGTTTGAAATATTGTAATATCAAACTATGCAATATTTCACGCTGACCTAAGTTTGTCCAAGCCTTTGTTATTGATCTCGGTTCAAAGGGTTTCTCCATGGAATCAAATTGGTCCATCATACTTCTTGCAAAATTCTTACATTGTTGTCTAAGCTTATCTCCATTTATAATTCCTTTTATTTTCTTCTCATTGTATTTTACACTTTTCAAAAAGTGTTTGACCAAGATTTTTTATTTTATCATGAAAATAGGTTGGGTTGTACCAGTTTACCCAAAATTGAGGATACACAATACCCATGGCTTCAAGTATTTTTTCTTGAGGGAATCTATTATAAATCTCTGTGGAAAAAAGTTTTACAATTTCCTTCAAATTATCATTAATAGATTTAACAATGTCGTTAAAAGCTTCCATTGTAATAGGTACTTCTCTAATAGAGCATATAAATGTCATACAATGGTACATTGGTATCTCAAATCTACATACATAGATACATAAGTACCCACTTGCATTAAACTATAAATAATTATCAGGCTAATTCAAATATGTAAATTTATGTCACATGAAAAAATTTAGGTTTTTAGAAGTTAGTTCAAGATGTAGATGATTGAGAGCCATGCATGTATTTCTATGTAGTTTGGTATATTCATTAATATACATAGTTATGTTTTGGGCTTTCTTTACAAGATTGTTCATTTCATTTAGGATGGGAGAAGAATAGCTAAAGTCAAGAGTGTCTCTATATTGATTAACCTATGTAAGAGGTTACGAGCTTTATCTACTATGTTTCAATGCTCGTACATTACTCCAATCAAGGATTGATATTCTGAAAGAACTCATTGTGTTGGTCCATGCAAGGAGATCCATCTAGTATCAACATCCTTGAGAAGCTTGTTTCTTATTGTTATTTCATCAGAAAATTTTTAAAATTCAGCGAAAGTATGCGTAGAGCTTGTAGACTAGATTTTCAACTTTTGATACTGTAGGAAACTTGCTTACAATTCTAAATGCTAAATTCATTATGTGGGCCATGTAGTGAATTCCAAGCATGTAGGTGCACAAGTAATTTGTAACTTTGTGCAAATATTGGTCATGTGACCTTGCATTACTACAACTCCATCAACTCCTACACTCACCAACTTTTTGGCAATTGTCAAGTCATCCATACCTACAATTTCATTCAAAGATTTCTTGACTAGTTCAAATAGATTTTATGATGTTGAACTATCCTTTATTTTATGATCATAGAGAAGATGAGCTTGGTGGACATGTTGTTTTACAATATGCACATGCATACAAACCCAAGAAGTATTATCTACCACAGTAACTTCATCTAAAGATAATGCAATGAATTTTGACTCTTTTATTATCTCCTTTAAATCTCGCTTTTCCACTACAACAAGACAGTTTTCCCATTCCCATCTAATGTTTATTAACCAATGTGCACTAGGAAAGTGAGGAACACCCAAAAAAGATGATAAATTAAAATATTATTGGTAGCTTGTCATAGGACACCCTTTGGACAAAATATGAAAAACAACACTCATCTAAACAGTTTTTGCCAATTGTGCTCCTTCCATTACTTTTCCAAATTGAGCCTCAATTATACCTCCACATGGAGCAAGTTTTGACATTAATTTCTTATTCTCTTCATATTCCTTGGCATACTTAACATGAAGAAATTATTCCTTTGACCTCCATCATACTAGTGATTGTTTCTTTCTGTCTATGATTGTTTTTCATAAACTTTATCGATATGCTTTTCTATAGTGTTAAGCTTTAGCTGCAACTTCTTGTCTCTTTTACATTTCCAACTACAAATCAAACACTTGCAATATGTTGGAGTTTCATATTTTTTTTCTTTCTCCACTGGTACAATGAATGGGTACTTTGACACCCAATCAAACTAAAAATTCCTTGTCAATTCCCACTCACACCCCACTTTTGATATGCCTTTTCTTTTCTTGCTACCAACATCATCCAAGTCAATTATCTCATTCTAGCTAACCACGGTATCCCTTGGAACATATTTTGTGGTATTTCCATCCTCATTTGACTCATTTAACTCAATGCCAATCTCACCTTGACCTTTCAGTGGTGGTGAGGTATTGTGAATTCCTTCTTCATTAATATTTGGTGGAAGAGTTGATGATTTAGCTCTATCTTGATTTGATAGATCAGAAGCATTTCCATTTCTAAAGTAAGACTGTATGGTAACTCTACATTTTGGGAGTTTTTATGGCCTCCCAGTCCCTTCACCACCTTGAGGATTCTTACCCTTATTTCTTGACATATTGATCTCTCACTTTGAATAAAATTTGGAAAAAAATGTCTTCTTGTTTAAGAAGGACAGAGAATAAAGATCTCATTCGCTACTCAATATCATCTTTAAGATTGAAACAAGAATGGAAAAGAGATAAAGAAATATTATAACACTGAAGAAATGATCACTCATCTTTAAGTTTAGGTTTTCACTAACTTGTTATTTGTTAATGTAGGAATGCCTTTGCTGTAAGTTTGTAACTATCCTACGATCAACTTCAAGGTTCCAATTCCAACTTTCGAATTAAGAGCTCACAAGTTCAAAATTGAACAAAATGTGTAAGAATAAATGACAGTTTTGATTGTATTTATATCAATCTATATTTGGCGAATTCTATAGGATTTTTAAATAGTATATTAAAAATTTGGTGAGTCTCGCATTATTATACATCAATACACTGTAATTTTCAAGGCAATTATGGCCCTATGATTAGCATGGAGGTGTCACAGTAATTGGAAAAATGTGTCCTCAAATGTAATTATTTTTTAATGTTATTGGTGAAATGGGTCCTCATAAGAAACTATTTGTAAATTTTAATTGGCGAAATGGAACCTCACAAGCAACTATTTGTAAATTTTAATTAGAAAAATGGGTCCTAATACACAATGTGTTTTTAATAGTATTGGCAAATATATAGTTGATTTATTACATGCTTCTGAGATTCCAAGCGAAAATATTAATTGGTCCATTTGAAATGTCTAGTTTGTTATGGAGAATTAATTACTTAAATATTCCTCATAAAATAAAGTGATGGAAAATGGACATGCACTGGACCGATAATTCGTAAAATCCAGGTGATTTGGCCACCCTGTTGGATGTGATTAATTTGTCAATTTTGAGTTGGCTGATATCTAATATTCGCCAATTGGTGAAGATTCGCCACTAAATTTTTCCTTGGTTCTTGTCCTACCTCCTTTGTATACATAAACCCTTTTGAGATAGGGCTCTTTGGATATCTTCTTCTCATTTTTTTGATAAAAAAAATGTCTTTTGAATCAAAGTCAAAAGTGCTATTAAAATACAAATTTTGTACATGGTTTTTTTACATCATCACCGAGGGTATTCCCCTCTAATTCTTTGTCCATTTCCATCATTATGTAACATCTTTTTATTTATATATCTTCCCTTCATGGGCTCCTTCTTTCTTAGGAAATCTAATCACCTTCTTGATGGTATGGCCTTCCTTTTCCCATTTGCAGGTGTAGAGGTAGAAGCCCCACTTTTTCTTTTTCTTTTTTGGTGGCCTCTTACTGGAAGCTAGGGTTTCTATATTTTCTTCAATTGTGAGCTGCTTAGTAGAGGTTGTAGGTTGTGTTTCCTATAGACATTGCTCTTCTAGTTCCTCTGTCATGTAGGTAGGTGTAGGAACAAGGGAACCAGAGGGTATTTCTCCCATAGGATCAGTCTCAACAAGTTCTACTTCTTGTTCCTAACCTCTTTCTCCTTCATTATGCATTTGCATGATGTTAATGTTGTTGCAATTCATAAAATCTTCCTAAGACACATTGGGAAATTGAACCCTAAGGATTCTTTCAATCAATAAAGTGACTAGATATAAATGTGACAAAGCTAATTGATTTCTTTTCCTCTTGTATTTTGAGGACATTCTCTTCAACAAATTATAAAGAAAATTTGGAACATTGACTTGCCTCACATGGCGTAAGTGACTAAGCAACTTGAAATATATTATATATAACAGCAATTGTCTACCATAACAATTCAAATATCTAATGATATGTGAGGCTATAGAGGCCCAAATCCATGGTAAAGATAAGTTTTTTGTACCTTGAGAAGAATAATCTAAGTTCTCACTTGGTAGGAGAACTCATTTCTAGTTGTGATGGCATATGTCCTTACTAGGAACTCTTCTCCACTCCTTGGAAGCCTTGATACTTTCGTAATGGAAACTTGTAATGTATCCACTCTCAAGCCCCTAACAATTGCCTCATCATTATGTAAAGTTCTAGCAAATTGTTGGGTGATAAGTTCATTAAACTCCAATTCTAAGTAAGTAATCCAACAAATTGTTGGGTGAGAAGTCCTAAAAGGTGAGAAACATACACTCATGGCTGGTATGTGCTCAAACACACACAAGTGGATATGGGGAAAGTCGTGCCTTGGAATGGGCTTCCCACTCAAACCATACCAAATTTATACCTCCTGATAACTTTAATAAGGCACCACACAAAAATGATCTTTGAGCTCCATGAGGCAAGCAAAACTCCGTATGCTTAAAACTCATAGACATTGTAAATGCAAAGTAGTGGAAGGAATGTTCAAAGGGGATTTTGCTTAGTTCATGCAAGGTCTCTTATTAGGGAACATTGTGCTTAATGTTTCCAAGAGAGGATGTGTCAAAGAAGTATCACGCTCTTGGAGGGAATCAAGCCCAATGACACCACCAAGAGAAGGACGCATCACAAGAAGAAATAAAATCGCACAATGAAATATGAGTTTCGATGTATGCCCCCACTTTAAAGTGGTTGCTAACATCATTACTGTGAGAAATTGCTTTAAATTCAAAGAAGAAGACATGATAGCTTACACAGAAATCTCTATGCCAAGTCATATGTTTCCTATAAGCTACGTCATGGAAAAGGTAGTATGTCACATGCAAGCCAACTTAAGGCATGTCATCCACATCCCAAGATTTCTCTTAATACGTTCATGAAAGGTGGTCAACTAGCTGAAAGAAGTGACAACAAATGACATACGAGGACAAGGCTAACTAACCCCTTGCCCCCACTTAGTGTAGGACAAGGATGAGCCAAAATGATTGATGAGAAGCATGATAGAGTGAAAATAAATATCGATCAGAGGAATGAGGTGCTCCCCACATAAGGAAGAGCACCAAACTCCTTAAGATGTTGGATTTTACTACTCAAAGCCTTACATTTATTAGTGGAATGACCATGACTTCTATGATAGGTGCAAAATGAAGTCTTGTAATATAATTTATTTCGTGTTCTTGGAGGAAAGGATATCAGGTGATCTTGGAGGAGTCTCAACAAGATACCCTCTTGATCAATGGTAGATATTCCTTTATTAGGCGACAAAGATTTCTCTTGCTTAGTAAAAAAATGTAATACCTACACAAGACTCTTTAGATTGCGAGATTTTGGTCTCTCCTTCACAGGAGGGTGTAAAATATAATGCATTCGAATCATTATTGTTTTGTGTGATGACATTTACATGAAGTGAGGATGTCTTTGTTTGTTTCATTTCTTGCAAAGGATAACTTTTAAGAACACTAGTGTCTATCAGTTCAAGATGTGCTACTATTAAAGTCATCTTAGAAGGATGTTTTATTATATTATTGATATTAAGTGAAGATTTTTTTATTTCTAACAAAGGAAAATAACCAAGACCATGAGGTGTTTCTTGTTTGGTAGGCTCAATGGGGACACAGATACCTTATTCTCTAGCACCACATCCTTTTCCACTATAGCCAATTTGTTTCATAAGCTCATAACATTTTCCATAAAGCCTCTTCATCCCTGTTGGATTCAATCATTGTTCATAATCAACTTCATCAAAGGTTGTTGTGTAATTTTTTGTCTTGTGTTTTGAAGTGGTTGAGGTGGATGCTTTTGAAGGGTCTTTCGAGTTTTGTGTTGACATTACTGCTTTTTTGTTTCCTTTGTCAGAGTCTTTGTTTATGATCTTGTACTCACCCATGAATGTATGTTTGAAATCCAAGGAACCCCAATCATCTTCTAATAGCTTTGTGACTTCGTCAATGTGTTTTTCTATGTCTTTTTGTTGCACGAGTTCCACTTGTGTGGTTGGTGTTAATGTTTTCAAGGAATCATCTTTTTTTATCAAGTTGTAAGACACGATAAGGCTCTCAATCAGTGTCAAGTGTTTATAGGTTGTTGTTGTAGATGTATTTCATTTTATGGTGAAGAGTAGAAGGCACCCTATTCATTGCATGAATCCATGGTCTACCTAAGAGAAGATTATATGAAATTTCATGAGGCATAACATGGATTTTCATTTCCAATGTGGCCTTCCCAATTGTAAGAGGTAAGGTAATCATACCAAGCGGTTTTTTTTTTACATTATCAAATCCCTTAATAGATAAATAATCAGGTTGAATGTTTGATTGATCAACACCAAGCCTATCCAAAAGGCTCGCACTACACACAGTAAGGGAAAAGCTAATATGTACAAGAGTTCTCTTTATCCCTTTTCATTTGTATTGAGCTATGATCATGAAAGCATCATTTTGTTTTTGCATTTCAAAAGATGGGAGTTCACTTTAGTGGAAAATAATTTCAGCATTTATTCATTGGATCATGGTTGTTATGTCATTTTTTTGCACATTGGAAGGGATAGGAACTTGTTGTAAGGTTGTTTGAATCATGTTGTGGTACTTAGGGGAGACTTGAATAAGGTCCCACAATGATATCATAGCAGGAGTATTCTTAAGTTTCTCAACAAGATCATACTCCTTTCCTCGAGGAGGACTTGGTAAGATAGGGTTAGGTAGGATAGGATTAGGCTAAAGTAAGGGTGTTGGGGTTGGTTTTTGTGGTTGTTCATTGTTTATAGTGTTATATGTATGAGAAATGGTATTATGACTCGACTGTAGTGACACATTACTCTTAGGTGGGTAGAGGATTAATTTGGCTTTGTTTTGAGTTTGAGGTTTGTGTGAAGGGGGGTAAAGGATGAGTTGAGGTTGAATAATATTAACATACCTTAGTGAAGGAGATTCTAATGTTGCCTCATCATCTTCTTCTAAGGAGACTATGTTATTATTTTCAATGTTAGTTTTGTCTTGCACCATGATATCCTCCCTAGGAGGAGAGTTTTTAGGAGAACTACAAACCAAATGTTCTTGAAATTCAAGGATTGGTTCTTCTAAAATGACTTCATCACAAGTAGGGGGATGATAAATGGTTGGATTTTCTTGGTTATTAGAAGAAGGCTCTATTTGGTTGTCTGTTTTCTCTAAGGTCTCATTCTCTTGTTCCATATTATCTACCCTAGTAGGAGAGCTTGTAATATGTTCATTCATAGTTATATTTTGTAAGGAATCTTCATCACAAGTAAAGGATACATAAAGAGAAGGAAAACTAAGATTCTTTTGTTCAAATAGGCCTTTCCAAATTTTAGGAACATTAGGAAGGAAAGAGATAAGGTTATCACTTTCAATCCACATGTCCTCATGAAAAATATGATTTTCATGATCGTTCACGATTGTATCCTCTTTTAAAGGCTTCTTAAAAGTAGGGGGAGTATGGAGAGATGGATTTGGGATAGGAAAAGTGGTGGCTATGATCTCATTTTCTTGTTTTCTAATTTCTTCCAAAGGGGGATGAGGAGAGGGACAATCAATACCTTCAATGCTTGTATCTTCTTTCGCCAAGATATCTTCACCAGTAATAGGAGAGCTATATCGAGAGAAGAACAAGTATGATTGTTATGATTGTTATGATCTCATTTTATTGTTTTCTAATTTCTTCCAGAGGGGGATGAGGAGAGGGACAATCAAGACCTTCAATGCTTGTGATTTTTGGCACTGTAAGTGACTTTTTGTAAATATTTTGACCTTGCCAATAAGGGGATGACACAAAATCAACCTTGCTTGATATGGGAATAATTAATGAAAAATTGGACCTAATTTCACCTTGATCTAGTGTTGTGAGGTTTTTTATACATCCACATTAGGTCATGGACCCTTACAAACTAAATAAAATGCATGTATCAATGTCTTGTAAAGGTGTTGTAAAGCACGTTGTAAATGACTTTCACACTTTTCTAGACTTTTATTAATCATTTAAGTCTAATGGACCTATTTTTTCCCTTAATTCAATGTTGTAAAATATATTTAATTGCATTCTCACATTAATCTAGAAGGCTTGTAAATTAAAACTAATTTTAATCTAGTGTTTTAATGTGTTTTACACATTTTACATTGGTTCTTGTGCATTTCTAGGCTATGTGGACCTCATTTTAATGTTGTAGAGTGTATTTAATCACACTTTCACATTGAAATTTGTATCCCTATCCCTAATTACCCTTTATATCATCATTAATAGGCCCCTATGACTTCATATTGTGCATCTTGAGGCTTATTTTGATCAAAGACCTGATAAAATCAACATAAAAACTAAAATTCTTCACTCCCCGACATCCTAGCTGGAAAAAGAGCCCTTGTGGGACCCATTCACCACTTTGGGTGAATGAGTCCCATCTAGGTGGGACCCATTTTCCAAGATAGCGAATGAGTCCCATTTGGGCCATTTTTGAGGTTTGAGCAGGAAAATTTAGGGTTTAAGTTTAATTTTCTTTAATGTTGGCCTTAGGGATCAAATTAATGGGAATTTAGGTGGATTTCCTATATAAATAAGCTTCTAAACCCTAATTCATTATTCATTCATCATTCACTATCCATCTCAAGTCAAGCAAGCTAGGGTTTTAGCATTTTAAGTCATCAAGATAGGTTTCTAAGTCATTCAAGGGCAGATTCTCCATCCATTGTTGCAGCAACTCAAGATCTATCATCATGGAAAGTTTCTAATTTCATTATTTCATGTTCATGCTTCATTATCTTATTTCATCATTTTGGTTTAATTACCTAAAAGGGGTTTGACCACGACAAACCCCCATGCCTTAACAACCAATATTTTCTCTCTCTCCTTGTGTGATTGCAGATCTAAGTAATTTGAAGGTTTGGAAATGATTGAAGAATAGGTTGCAAACTTGTTAAAGTCATCTCCCTATTTGCTAGGTCAAAATATCCACAAAAAGTCACTCACCATGTTGAAAATCAGGGTTTCGGATCTAGACACCTAGAGAAATAGAAAGAGCAAACCAAGAGATTTCATTTCCACTTTCGAGTTTTCAAAAAATTCAAAGTGGAATCATTCGCTATTAGTGGAGAATGAGTCCCACTGTATCTATTTTTCAAAGGTTTCTACAGATTTGGATACCCATTTGTCTGAAATAGACTCTAGTGCAACATTTCTAGTCTCCATTCTAGCCTCTACAATTTTCCAAGTGCACACTTCCAGTTTTACTGCTTTCTATTTTGTTTCATGAACATTTCTAGGTCATTTAGCATATGTTTTCATTTCACATTGTGTTTTCAAACATCTTGCATTTCCTAAGTTTTGCATTATTAGTTGATCTCTTTTATCAGCTTTCAACATCGAGAACACTCCCCTTTGACAGATTTCAATCTCATTTGCATTGGAATCTCAATGGCTTATTCTTGAGTGATCCTTTAATATTTGTGTACCTCTCTCCTTTTAAGTGCAAAACCCTAGAAGTGTAAGAGAGCCCCCACACCAAAAATCTTTGGTTCATTTTAGCAACCTTAACCATTGTGATGACGCAAGGTCATTGAGCTTGGTGAACATTTCTAGGTCATTTAGCATATGTTTGGCATGCTTTAATGATGGTTAAGGCTTGATTTAACCAAATCTTGGTGAGCTCTCGATTTATGTGATGACACAAGGCATTGAGACATTAACGTCTCTTTCATGTTGACCCAAAGCACCCTTTTCTTTTACCTTTTTTTTTACTTTTCTTTCTCTTTTTGTATTGTGTTTTCCTTTTGGGTATGATGCAAGGCATTGAGATGTTCATGTCTTTTTCATGTTGAGCCAAAAGGCCCCTTTTCTTTTACCTTTTTCGCTTGTCTTTTCCTTTTTGGCTTGTGTTTTCCTTTTGGGGATGATGCAAGGCATTGAAACATTCATGTCTCCTTCATGTTGACCCAAAATATTTTCCTTTTTCTTTTTCCTTTTCCTTTTCATTTGTCTTATGTTTTCCTTTCGGGGATGACACAAGGCATTGAGACACCCTATGTCTCTTCCATGTTGACCTTAAAGTTTTTCCTTTGTTTTCACTCTATTTGTGTCATTCTTTCAATTCTATGTATTTGGGGGATGATGATAGTTCCAAGCTCTCTAAAAAACATTGCAGAAAAGAACATACTAACCCCAAATCCATAGATCTCTTATGTGTTTGGTATTTTCATTTTGAGGGAAAACCCTTTCTTTTCTTTTTCCTTTTTCCTTCACATGACATAGCCTTACTCAAAAACATATGACTTGGCATAGGGTTTTCCAAGTTGGCTCTCATGTATTTCTTTCTTGTTTGTATTTTTCATTTGCTACTTTAAAGTGATCGCTCATAGTATGGTGTTAGCAATTACTTTAAAGAGGGGGCATACGTTGACATTATTCTTTTTCCTTTTCTTGGTTCTTAGTGCAACCTTCTTACTTCATACGATGTGTTATGTCGCTTTTTGGATGACATTGGGTGTAGTGTCCTTCATGAGTGTGATCTATCTTATCATATTGCATTCCTCTCGGTGGCTTGATGTGACGCACTACATCCCGTAAGTTGTGAATTTTCTATTCTTTGATTAGTCCACTCTTGGAGACATTAGACACAATGTTCCCTATGTTAAAGACCTTGCATGAACTAAGCATATGTTAAAGACCTTGCATGAACATTTCTAGGTCATTTAGCATATGTTTGACATGCTTTAATGATGGTTAAGGCTTGATCTGACCAAATCTTGGTGAGCTCTTGATTTGTGTGATGACACAAGGCATTGAGACATTAACGTCTCTTTCATGTTGACCCAAAGCACCCTTTTCTTTTACTTTTTTTTTTTACTTTTCTTTTTCTTTTTGTATTGTGTTTTCCTTTTGGGTATGACGCAAGGCATTGATATGTTCATGTCTCTTTCATGTTGAGCCAAAAGACCCCTTTTCTTTTACCTTTTTCGCTTGTCTTTTCCTTTTTGGCTTGTGTTTTCCTTTTGGGGATGACGCAAGGCATTGAAACATTCATGTCTCCTTCATGTTGACCCAAAATATTTTCCTTTTTCCTTTTCCTTTTCATTTGTCTTATGTTTTCCTTTTGAGGATGACACAAGGCATTGAAACACCCTATGTCTCTTCCATGTTGACCTTAAATTTTTTTCTTTGTTTTCACTCTCTTTGTGTCATTCTTTCAATTCTATGTATTTGGGGGATGATGATAGTTCCAAGCTCTCTAAAAAACATTGTAGCAAAGAACATACTAACCCCAAATCCGTAGATCCCTTATGTGTTTGGTATTTTCATTTTGGGGGAAAACCCTTTCTTTTCTTTTTCCTTTTTCCTTCACATGACATAGCCTTACTCGGAAACATATGACTTGGCATAGGGTTTTCCAAGTTGGCTCTCATGTATTTCTTTCTTGTTTGTATTTTTCATTTGCTACTTTAAAGTGATTGCTCACATTATGGTGTTAGCAATTACTTTAAAGTGGGGGCATACGTTGGCATTATTCTTTTTCCTTTTCTTGGTTCTTAGTGCAGCCTTCTTACTTCATACGATGTGTTATGTCGCTTTGTGGATGACATTGGGTGTAGTATCCTTCATGAGCGTGATCTATCTTAGCATATTACATTCCTCTTGGTGGCTTGATGTGACACACTGCATCCTGTAAGTTGTGAATTTTCTATTCTTTGATCAGTCCACTCTTGGAGACATTAGACAGAATGTTCCCTATGTTAAAGACCTTGCATGAACTAAGCAAGACTCCTTTGAAAATTCTTTTCATGTTGTATTTTTGTATTTATTATATGGCCACCTTGCATAACATAGCTTGCATTCCTATGGAGCCATTGTGTTTGCTCATGAGCTCCAAGCATACGAAGTCTCGCTTGTCTCATGAAGCTCGAAAATTCATTTTCTTTTTTGGTGCCTTATTAAAGTTATTAGGAGGTATAACTTTGGTACGGTTGAGTGAGAATCCCATTCTGATCCGTGACTTTCCCCATAGTCACCTGCGTGTATGTGAGTGGATACCACCCATGAGTGTATGTTTTTCACCTTCTAGGACTTCTTACTCGGTGGACAACCATGAGTTATGTCGCCCCAAAGTAAGTATGTGTTTTCCATACAAACAACCTAGATCTAATCCTCATCAGGATGGACAAACAATCAAAGCTTGATCTAATTCTCTTTCCTTCTTTCTTTCATTTTTTCCTGTTTATTCTTTACATCATTTTCATGTGTTCCCTTGTGCTTATGTTTGGTTTGCTATGGTATCTTGATCCTAGGGGCTTGATCACCCCTCTGGATTGTTGTTGTCTCATCTTTCCAGCATGGGTGCATTTGGATCCCTCTTAATGTGCATGTTTGGCTACTTTAGTGTGAGTTTGAAGCAAGTTCTTCCTCTCACTAAAGTGGGGGCTAAATGTAGCATAGAAAAATGGATCTTTGGACATTTTCACTCCCATTTAGGACCTTCTTGTGGATGTTGGCTTAGTTATTCCTTGATTTAGTGTTGAAATGTGGTTAACACATTCACATTAGGTCTTGGGCCCTTGTGAATTAATAATAATTTTATGATGCCTTGCAAAAGTGTTGTGAAGTGTTGTAACACACCTTCACACTTTTCTAGGATCTTATTAATATATTTCACCTGAATAACCTCTTTTTATCATTTACCAAGCCTTATTTCAAAGTTTTGTAAAGTGTTGTAACAAACTTTCATGCTTTTCTAGCCTTGTCATTAATAATTTGACCTTTCTTATGCTTTAATTGGCCCCATTTTACACTTACAAGCCTTAAGTGTATTTTGAAATAATCCCGATAAACATCATTTAAAATATTTAATTTTTGAAACCCACTTAAAATTGCTAAGTGGGACCCATTTTCCACAAGGGGAAAATGAGTCCCCTTTGGCACAAAAATTAAAATAAATTAAAATTTCTAGCAGGTTATTATTTTCTATGATCTAACGTCAGCCTGTGATCTGGTATTTTTGGGAATTATTGCATAATTATGTATAAATGTAGGGATTTCCCTCTCATTTCAACCCCATTCATTCACTCAATCACTCCATCAATTAATCAATCAATCACTTAAGCATTCTAAGTATTTCAAGCATCTTCAAGTATGCATCCATTGGAGCTTTTACTTGCATGTCTTTAGAATTCTACCTCAAGGGTTTGGTGAGTAGTAGTAGTGATTTTGTTCATTCATCATTCTCTTTCCATATTTCATTTCATTTTCAAGGGTTTAATTACCAAACTGGGGTTTGACCAAGGCAAACCCCTATTCACTAACCCTCAACAATTTTTCCCTCTCTTTGCATGTGTTTTTTAGGTTTAGTGTGCAGATTTGTTAAAGAACAAGATTGGAAAAGTTTTCATCATTTTTTCAAAGTTATTCAAAGTGATCAAAACCCTAAAATAAGCTTGGAGAACACCTACAGGTTGAATTCTGTAGTTTCGGATCCAGAAACCTATCAAGAGCAAAAGTGCAGACCAGGAGCTATAGATTCCACTTTTGAATTTATAGAAATCCTAAAGTGGATTGATACACCATTAGTGGTGAATGAGTCCCACTTCTAGGCCCAAAATAGATATTTTGCAATTCTGAGTACCCAATTGTCTAAAACCTGTTCTGGCAGAATCTTCCTGAAATAGGACTAAGTTGCCCAGCTTGGCATATGAGTCCCAATTGGCTTCAACAATGTCTTCTTTAGGATTCTAGAGCTTCTTTCCATCCCTTTCCAATATCTAGGTGCACACTTTCAATTTCATAGTTTTTTGTTACAGTTTACTTGCATTTCTAGGTATTTTTTCATATCACAACTTGTTTTCAAACATTTTGCATTTTCTAAGTATTGCATTAGTAGTTGATCTATTTTATCATTTTTCAACATCTAGGACATTCTCCTTTGACAGATTTCAATCCCATTTGCATTGGAATCTCAAGGGATTATTCTTGAGTGAGCCATTAAGATTTTTGGTACCTCTCTCCTTTTAGATGCAAAACCCTAGAAGTGTAAGCGAGCCCCCACATTCCCCAAAAATATTTGGTTCATTTTGGTGAACCTGACATAAGGCATTGAGACATTCAAGGAAAAAAACAATGGTAGTTAGTCTGGTAATCATCACAATGATTCCATCATGTATTGCATTTGTATTAACATTTGCTATTAAAAAGAATGAAATTCCTTGCATATCATTTCATTTGATTCATCACACCAAATTCAGACATAAATCTATCGAAAACATAGCTATATCATTGCCTTCACATTTTGTTTCTTTTAATGAAAAAGAATCATCTCTATGTATTTCATCATATTCATAACATCCATTATTCCATTTAAATGTAGTAACATTTCATTGCACAAATCCATCATAATATACAACTTTCAGGGTTTCATAAACTTATCAAGTTCATCATAATAATTACCGTAACGTGAAAAGTAATTTTGGAATCTAAGGTGGAATGGAACATACCATCCCCCTTAATAATCATCGTCCCTGATGATGTAAGGTATCATAGCATATAATAAAGTAAAAGAAAATGTCTTAATTTCTAATTTCCAATTCAAAAAGGAGATCGGGAATTCTCTATTTTAATCCCATTATATTTTTCACTCATAGCTCTACCCTCAACAATCTGGTCCTACTAGACCTTACCCTAAGAGACCTTGTTATTAATATATTGATGGAGCTCACGTGATTCGAGCATTCTTTCTCTTACTGAGAACTATCTCAGTAGTCACTTAACATCGACAAAGCTTTCCTATCTAACATTGGCTCTCGCTAACCTTTTTCTTGATCAACCTGATTTGCACTTCCATTTTTTATAGCATTTTTGGACTAAGGAAAATCCTATCTTCTAGCTTTCCCAACTTATAGGAATTTGATACTTTCTTCCAACCAATGCTTCAAATGGAGACGTTTTAACTTTATAGAAGGTTATGAGTTATCAAACGCAAAATTAACAAGCAGATGATAATCCTTCCAAGCAGTATGCACACAATAGGTCCCCTCCTAATGCTTGATTTATTTTCTCAACCTAACTATCTGTCTCTGGAGGATATGTTGAACTTATGTTCAATTGAATTCCAAGTGAGGTAAATAAGGTTTAGAAAACATTGAATTTATAAGAGTGTCCCTATCTAATGTAATCTTCTAGGAAGACCATGCAATTAAATGCTACTTTATGCAAATTTATAGTTATGACTGATACCCCACCTTTTTTCTAATACGAAATTGGCTACTTTGGTGAACTTATCCGCCACTACCAATATTTTTTCATGTTTATCCATCTCTTCCAAAATAATATTATGCCAAAACCTTGACATAGGAGATCAAAACTATTATAATGATCTACCACTTCCTCTCTAGAATTTTATGAGAATGTAAAAGTCCTACCAGGTGATGACATCATGTCTTCAACTTTTAGCATTCTGGACAACTTGCTACATACTTGCAACATCTCTCTCTGCTTCCTTCTAGAAGATAGTGGTTTCACATTAGTCAATAATTTTATTATTCCAAATTGTCTAGAATATGGCACCGATTAAACTTCTTGTCACACCTTATTCCCTAACTCCTCTAAGTTTGGTACTTAGATTCTTCCTTTGATTCTTAGAAATCTATTTGAATTAAAGAAAGAACTTCCTTGGAATTATTTTCACACTCGTTTCTGGAAAAAATATAATGAGTAAGTATCACTGAGGAGATATGTCTCCTTCGACATTAGGCATCCATAACTTGGTTTTTCTTCCCCTTTTAAATAATTTAATTTCAAATTCATAGTCTGATTTCAATTCAAGCCATTTCTATTGATGAGAATTTAAATTAGTTGAATAACAATTCTTTTTAGACATGGTTTCGTTTATAAAACTTCAATCCCCTAATCTCATAGGCTATAACTTGCCCTTCTTAAATAAGCATCTTTCCTACCTTTTCTCAAAGTATCAAAGATAACTATAATTGATCTTTAAAAGGACTTAGCATATATTTACTTTTGTTTGTTAAAAATTGGAAGTTTAATATGAACTTCAACCAAACACTGCTCTACTGGAGCTCTTGTCTAGTTGGCCTGCTTTACTATCCAATTTTTTTTTCTTGCAACCATCTTTTCTAAGGAATGCTCATCAAAAAATTCTTGGTGATTTCATTCTCTTCATAACCATAGACACTTCCAATGTTATTTAGTTTCTTTTTCTCATATTTAAGTCTTGACTTCAAATTGACCATGCCCATTCTAGTTGGTGGAATCATGCCATTTTTTATCTTTTCCTTGATGAGATGCTTCTTTTTCTAACCCATACTAGTCTCTATCCTTTACTCTAAGGTACCAACTCTCATTCTTGATTTCAATTATTATTGCCAGTTTTAAATCAGGATTATCTATAGGTTTTCCTCCCTTCTCGATACTAAGCATTGTATCAATTGAAATAACTTTAGTTATTAGCATAGGTGCATTCCTTTAGCAATTCAAAGGCATCTCTCTAAGATTCATTGGTTCAAGAGTTTTAACCTCTAGGGATTATTCTTTTCTAGTCCCAATGTCAAACAAGTTTTAAGAAATTGGTTTGTTCCCTTACTATTTTCCATGTTCTTATTTTCCCTACCATCCTGGCTTAAGAACATTTTAAATATTTCCCTTTGATAAAGTTTGAGGAAAATCTTATGCAATGAGCTCATAGGTCTAAGTGTTGAACCCAGTAGCTCTAATACCATATGTAACAAACTACACCTTCTTACAAAGAGTTACCATGAATTATTCACCAAACAGTAAATAACTAAAAACATAGATGAAAAGAGGCACAATTTTTTTCTCTAAATATGGAACATGCTCCTACATAACTATTACAATAATATATAATAAATAATTTACACAATATTTTCTAACTAAAATGAACAAACATCTATCACTTTTGTATTTCAATGAAATGATTAAATCTATTTAAGGTAAAGCAATAACTTACAAGATTAAGTTCAGAGAACCCGCATCTGGGTTCTTTCTATCTTCCAAGACTCAACATGTCATCTACAAGAGGGAGAGCATCACACAGGTGCTTTACCTCCAACCATGGACTTAAGCGGTCCCCCACACTCCTTCCTAGCTAGAAGTGGCCATGCCCTTCAATGAAGGAATTAGTTGGGAACCCTCTTAGTTCTGCCATCTAAGCTTTGGTGTTGTGTCCTACTTAACTAATACCATTGTACAACTATGGATACCTTCCAACTATGTACGACATCTCTGAATAGCTAAGTATATGGGTCACAGTGAACTAACGAGCGCATGTAGAGATAACTGCACTCACTATGGTCATAGTATTTGTATCATTGATACAATCATTACCAAAAGCGAAGTCATATGTTCACCCATCCTACTCGACTTGGAATACCTTTCCTGACCTAGGGAATACTAAAACTATCTGTAGACATGTAAATTATCCTGATTGATATCATGCACGTGATTTTGATTAACTAACTTTGATTCTTCTTTGATCATTTCTTTACTAACCAATTAATTGAATAAATCTTTATTTAATTAAATCATCAAAATTCCTCTTTGATTAAATACATCAACTTTATTTAATTAAGTCCTAATGTTTCCTCTTTAATTAAATAAATCAACTTTATTTAATTAAGACCTAATGTTCTCTCTTTAATTAAGTAAATCAACTTTATTTAATTAAGTCCTAATGTTCTTCATTTAATTAAATAAATCAACTTTATTTAATCAAATCCTAATGTTCTTCATTTAATTGAATAAATCAAAGTTATTTAATTAAATTGCTAATCCTCCAATATCCTCTCATTTGATTTAAATAAATCTAAATATCTAAATCAAATGTCAAATCAAACTAACTTCATCTAAGTTAATTAATCCTAATTAACTCCTAGCACTAATCCTCCATTCCTCTAGCTTTTGCAAGTTGCACATGTGTAAATCAATTTATTTGATTTATTAATTCCTCTTATTTTCATTCAAATGTGGCATATTCTTGGAATATTCCACTTATTTGAAATCTCCCTCCCAAAGGAATTTTGTCCTCCAACTTGGCATTAAAGGCTCTTACATGACCTCTTACACAAGCTAACTTGGAATTAATTCCTCTTTCACCTCTCCTTACACAAGTCACTTCTTCAAATTCAAATTCCACCTACATGCATTTAACATGCACATTGTTCAAAATGTGCTGCACTCTCCTTCATTAGCATGTTGACAAGTGGCACAATGCCATTGGTCTCTTTGTAATCCCACATTCATCCTATTCTTCATTCCTCCAAACTGAACTCCATTATAAATAGAGGCCTTCTCTATTAGATTTGGCATCCACAATCCATGTAAGATCATTATGCTCATTTGAATCCACAATCATTCACATGTTCATGCAAGGTTATTATAGTCATTTTGAATTCAAAGTATCCATTTTCATCCATGTTAACATAGAACTTCATCAATCTTAGCAAGGTTATCGACATTTTGCATCAAGGATCACACAATCATCATCAAGCTTATCAAGGAATTGGGAAAGGGATTCTTTCCACATCAAAGAAGAGCCAATTCCCCCATGGGATGCTGGTTTGATCATTTTGAATAAGATTTCATTAGCTTTTATTTGATATTTTACTTTTTTTCTTGTTCTTGTGTTTGAATGAATTTCATGGGGAATGTTTGGTTTAAACTGGTTTGAGGACTAATTTTTGTTTGTTTGTCCATATTTGAGCTGGTTTAGGTGAAGCATTGTACATTGGCGCTAGAAGGAGGGCACATATCTCAAAATTAACATGTTTTTTGGTCAAATCCATTATTTTCTCTCTTCTATTTCTTCTCAAGATACAACAATGTTGAAGACAAACAACGACGCTATCAGTCAAGCATCGCTATATAGCAACGCAACCTTTGCAACCAAAGGGTGAAATTGTATTAATTTTCCAAAGGGTTGGGTCATTCAAATTTCAAAAGGCAACGCTAGTCAACATAGCAACGCAATCGTGGTCTCTATTCTTCCATAGAGCAACGCTGGTTTCCACAGAGCGACGCTAAAGCCTCTAAATAGTGACACCTTTGTGGATTGCGACGCTGGGTTGGGGTAAAGGGTCAATTTTCAAATTTATTCTAACATGTGATTTTTTTTATCTCCTTTGACCATTGACCTATTTTATGGCTCTATTTTATGTAGAATAACGAGATTTTGTAGGTTGAAGTGACTAAGAAAGAAAAGGAGGAAACAAAGGAGAATATTTTCTTATGGAATTATTTCATGATTGTAACAAGTGTTTTTATACACTTTGGGGACACCTATAACCCAATCTTTGGAAATTTTTATATCTTTCAATTTAGGACTTAACTACATTTCATTTGGGTTTAAAAAGAACAATATAAAGGATTTCTTTTTTTCTCAATGTTCGTTAAAAAGAACCTTAGAAACTCACTAGATTTGATTTTGGATTTTAAAAGTTGAACAAGCAAATTCAAACACTTGATTTTGGTGTTATAAAAAGAACTCACTATTTTCTTTGGGGATTTAAAATGAACATGTGCTTATCTTGTTTTGAAATCCTTTTTACAAGCTAATACCTTCAAAATGCATATGCACTTCTCTCACACTTCACGGTCATCTTGAGAATTAAAAGAATTTTGGTGATATCAAGTTGTCTAAAAGAATGCCTCCACATTTTGAATTTGGGCTCTTCAAATTGAAAAAATATTGCTAGTGTGAGTAAATACATTGTGTGTGTTCTCTCTTTGGTGTTCATGCAAACAAAGATTGATCAAACTACAAATGTGCTTACTCGCTTTTATTTACCTTTAGAGGGCCTTCCTTGGTGGAAAAAATTACTCACCCCAAGGGAACAACCCAAGCGATAATGAGCATAAGCCAAGCTCTTCCAAATCACTATATAAATTTGTGTTTGCGATGAAAATCATAAACAATGGGAAGCAGTGCATGATAACTCTCCCCTAGTGTCTTTAAGATGTGTAAATCCCTTGTTCTAAGGTTTGGGAGATCTCTCACAAGGATTTTATCATTGCACCCCATAAACTAGATGCCCTTACTATGAACCTCTATTTAGAATCCAAAATCCCAACATTTGTTGGCGTCAGGAGGTCAGACCTCCGGAGCCATCCCACATACTTGTGATTCTTTGTAGAGATGAAAATTTTGTCATGGGAGATTCATGAGAACTGAAGCTTGGCTAACCCATAGAAGTGAATTTCGTGGAGGGGGGCTAGTGTGGTCAAGCTTCTAGTCATCTACTCTGAATAAACGTAGCTAGATTTATCCAAGTGGGAATTCAACAAATATTTTCTTTTCTATCCTAGGGTTGTGCAATCTTTGAATTAGTTAAACACATTGCTTGAAACCAAAATATTGGAAACAAACATTCAACAAGGACATCAAATTTCAAACCTTTAGAGGAAGAAAATACCTTTGAAAAATCCAAGTGTTACTGCTTGTTCCTAGGGATTTCATCCTTAGAGGCTTCTAAGTATTTGGGTTTATATCTTAATTTGCTCTCTAAAGTCAACATCAAGGAACTATTGCCTTGATTCTCTTGATTTCCACATAATGTACTTTGTGGGATGAAAAGAAATTGAGACATTAGACATTTAGTTTGAAAAGCTAAGAAAGAAAGTGTTTGTGGTAAAAAGGATTCATTAAGCAAAGATAAAGACAAATTTAACCCCACACATGTGTTTGTTCAAATGATTTCCTACAAGATCAAAGTTCCAAAACCAAAATCCATCAATCAAAACAAACATCTTAGTCCAAGAAATCTCAAGAAATGCCAGTCTATGCTTTATGCAGTTAGAGAAAGATTGGTCTATAATTTTTACAAATGTGCATCAAAGGATAACCTAAATTTGTACTCATTCTACTATTGTCAAAATCCAACTCTCTTTCAACATTTTGAGTATCTCACTTTGTAGGGTTGGAAAGTTCATGGAAGTATATCATGTTCTTCAATACCTAGGTCTTGTAAACAAAAGTCTCTCTAGGTTCACCTAGGATCAAAATCAACACTTTCATCCATCCCCCAAACATCAATCAAAAACCATCTCACAAACAACTCTTATAAATCTTGGAAAAATATTTCATGCTAGACTTTTGGAAAATCCTTTAAAACCAATCAAAATAATCTTGTTTAACTAAGTATGTGTGGATGCATCCTTCTTCATACACTTAGTTAAATTATCATCTTGTGGACAAGTTTATTCCAAGACAACATCTAACCTCTTAGATTTTATGAGTTCATTATCAAATCCAAATCCAAATCAAATCCAAAATCAAAAATCCAAAAGTCCCAAAGTCTAGTATCCCTCCAAGGTTCCTTAAGAGTTCAATCATTCATATCACTCATATTTCATCATCTCATCACCACCCTTTGATCCTTAACATCTTATAATTTCTTTGTTTTTGTACCTAAAGTTTAGACCAATCTAAGGAGTTAGAGGTTCACCTCCCATATTCCTGAAAATTGATCTTTATTTTATGGTCCAAACTAGATCTCAACACAAGAAGAACATGGAAACAAACAAACAAACATCCACTTCAAGTGACTTGAGTCAAACTACACCTGAAATCAGCCCCATTGGATCTAGCAATCCCCCACTCAATCTTCCTCAACTTCCACAAGATCTTCGAGAGGGAGGTTTCCAAGTAGAGGATATCACCAACAATGTCTTAGGAATGACTTAAGATGAAATCATAGAAATGGTCCAAAATCCTAAAAAATCACAAAATTGTCAACACAATGATGAGACTTAATTTGTCACAATACATGTTGGAATTTGCTAAAGAGGGGGCTAAACTCCCTTCTGACTATGATGTAAGTAGTATTGTGGAGAAGCATCTTGGGATTATGCCACTGGTCTCATTCAAACCTTCCTTTGAAAGCATTAGTCAACCCATCCTACAACCAATTTTATCTCATGCTCCAAGTCAGCCCATAGTTACCAAGGGGAGTTCATTGCTTCATTCTCTTCAAACACATCCACTTGTAAACAACCAAGACATGGATGTAAACACCATCTTGGGTCAATTCATCCCTCAAGATCTGAAACACCCATACATTTTGCTTATCTTTCATGACACCAATAATCCATCCACCTTCTCTAAAACACTGGCATATTCCCTTAACACACAAGTCTCTCTCCCCATGACTTCACAAGGACAAGGAGGACTATTTGGACAAGGGGTAATATTTTATCCCTCATCATCACTTTCTCAAGGAAACACACCACCCATATTCCCACCATTTCCCCCTCTACCATTGACATCCACACCAATTCTCAGTTTAGGGAAACCCCCTTTACCAATCCTCAATCAACCAAATCAAAGCAATCCTCCAGTCACGAATCAAATCAACATACCAAATCCTTTGATCATGACACCAATATCGCAACACCAAGTGGCACCAATCCAAACAACACAATCAATCACTGCACCATCTATAAATGTGGTCTCCCAAGGACCTAGCATATCTATTGCACCATCTACCACACAACCCCTATCATCAATCCAACAACACCTCAAAAACCACCTCAAAAACCCTCATCACAACATCTCATACCATTCCAAATCCTTCACCTCCACCACCAAAACCAAACATGGAAAACCAATACAACATCACACCGCAAGTTGCCCAACAAGCCTATAAAAAGGAACTTCAACAATTTCAAAATCAACAAGCTACAAAGCAAGTTTCTCAACAAGCACAGGCACAACAAGTCACACAACAAGTTTCCCAAGCACAAGCTCAAGCTCAAGCTTTGTTACAACAACAAACTGCCCAATCTACCCAAGTTGCACAAGCAGCTCAAGCAACACAAGTTGCACAGGCTTCCCAAGCTGCACAAGCTCCCCAACAAGCTCAAGCTCAGGCACAAGCTTAATATCAAGTGCAACAAGCTCAAGCACAAGCACAACACCAAGCACAAAAACAAGTAGCTTAGCAGCAAGCCTATCAGCAAGCTTTGCAACAATACCAAGCACAACAAGAAGCAACTCAACTACTAGCCCAACAACAAGAATTGTTGGCACAACAGCAGCAAGACCAACAAGTGTTATTGGCACAATAGCAATTACAAGAATACCAACAAGCATTGATCGCATAGAAAATTTTGCAACTGCCTCCCACAAACACCCAAAACACCCTGGACCTACCACTCAAAAGATCAAACCGCCCCAAAACACATTCATCCCACCACCCAATCCGCAAAATGATATGTTTGCACAAATCAAATTGCTCTCACAACAAGTGTTAAACCTCCAATTAGGAAAGTCAACGAAAACACCAAGCAATTTGTGCCCTTATTCATTTGACAGAAGTATTGTGATGGTTTCGTTCCCAAAAGGGTTCAAGATACCTAAATTTGACAAATATCGTGGGACAGGTAATCCTGAATATCAAATCAGGGATTTCCAGGTGCATTGTATGGAAGTTGCATATGACGACATTTATCTAATGCAACTATTCCCTCGGAGCTTGGCTGGACCAATGATGGAATGGTTCTCTCGCCTTCCCCTCAAAATCAAAAAGTTCCCAGAAATTGTGGACGCATTCATACAGAATTACACATTCAACATAGGCATGGACATAATTCTAGAAGAACTGTCTGCTCTCAAACAAGCTAAGGGGGAAACATTCACATCCTTCTTACAATGATGGTAATCTAAGGCCAACAGGAGCAAGTGGACTATGCCAAAAGAACAACAAATCTGCATTATCATCACTTATATCGAAGGAACCTTGTCCTTCCATCTGAAAATGCAATGCATCACCACATATGACCAGTTCATCCCCAAGATGCTCAACATTGAAAGAGCCCTTATCAGATAAGGGGGGACACCTACTTACCAAGACAACCACCCATCAACCAATTATAATGAAAAATCTTGCGCATGGGCAAAGAACAAGAATGTCACTAACGATGGTGTGGTTGACACAAAAGTTGTTATCAGTGCTCCAAGAAAAAACACACAATCATATTAGCAACCACAAGTCAATAACCAACACAACACACAAGCCAACATGGTATCATAGCAACACCACAATCAACCGGTCAATAATCTAAATAATCAAGGGGGACCACCCCCATGGAACAAGTATCCTCCCAAACAAAAATACACACCCCTTTGGGAATCAATCGAATATGTCATGAAAAGACTGGTACAAGAGAATCTCATTAAAATACCTGTTTATGAGAATTATCAAGAGCCCCAAGTGAAACCACCATGGTATAATGAAAACCACCTTTGCAATTTTCATAAAATCAAGGGGCACACAACAGCCAATTGCATGAGACTAAAAAAACTTGATCCAAGACCTTATCGATGATAGAACCATAAACGTTGAACAACCTACATGAAAGCAAGACCTTAAGATATACACAAATCCAATGCCAGATCACAACAAAGGATACAACCATGGAAAGGAAAAATATAACAATGTGAACCATGTTTATGACCATGTGATTGCATCCTTGGATGTTGTTACACCCTTAGATGAATGGGTCATTGTTGTCAATGTCAAAGGAGCTAGAGTTGGTTGTGGAGTCACCACACGCGGTGGTAGAGTTACTATCCCTAGACCATCACAACCACTCAAGGAACCCACCTCTAATCCAAAATCCATTCCCAATGGTTATAATGTCTTGGACCAACTGAAAAGAACCCCTGCCTAGGAATCCATCATGGAGTTACTAAAAATATCACCTTCACATAGGAAAATCCTAGAAGCATTGGCTTCATCCACTATCCCCATAGATCTTGATGCAAACCAATTCCAAGCTATGGTCAGACACATCACCACACCCCATCTCCTAACATTTTCTAATCAGGACTTCCCAACTTAGCCATCTCATAACCGTGCACTCCATCTCGAAGTCCTAGTCCATAAGAATAAAGTCAAAAGAGTCTTGGTGGATGGGGGTGTAGGTCTAAATATTTGTACCCTCAAGCTAATAAAGAGTCTAGGGTTCTCTAAAGACATCATTGAAAAAGGTAAAGGTATTACAATCAAGGCATATGATGATCAAAAATGGGTGTCCCAAGGCACCATTCAACTCCCTATTCAAGTAGGGCCAACTATCATGGAAACCACATGCCAAGTCCTTGATCTAGAATTACCTTACAATATCCTCTTGGGGTGTCTGTGGATCCATGGAATGCAAGCTGTTGCATCTACCTTCAATCAATGTTTCAAGTCTCCCTATCAAAATCAAGAGGTCATAATCCATGGTGATCCTGAGCCATTTTATTATTGTAAGAATCTAGAATCCAAGTACTACAAGATCCCTCAAGTCCCAAAGAATGATGAAAGCCCTACGACTCCCTATGTAGACCCATCTACCTTAGCCTCCACTTCTGAGACAAAAACACCCACCATTCCTGACATCTCTAATATTAAAGTCATTAACCAAGATAATGGGTGTGGGGATTAAAAAATGAAAAAGAGTGCCTTTGTAATAGGAGAGTTACCTCAATCTCCTCGGTCTCATGGACAACCTTAACCAATTGACACATCAGCCAAAACCTTCAAAGTAGATCCCTTTAGGTTTAAAAGGTGGGGGGACCTGAGTCAGGAAGTGGTAGATGAAAGAGATATATCAAGCTTATTGTATCAAGATGAAAGGCCCAAACCTGATCTTCCCATGGACAATGACAACAAAGGACTATAGTTAATGCAAGGAAGGATATAACAAAAATGAAAAGCTTGGGAAAAATGATAACAACCTACTAGAACCTTTCATTCCTGAGAAGCAAATAAAGAATCTGGGCCTTGGATGTGTTGGTTGTTTTTACTATAACCAGGTTGGTCTTCTAATCTACCTATGGAATTGCCAATTCCAATCAAGGGCAGCTCGAAGGACCTAGACCAACTAACAAGGATTTTAAAGACCTCCTACACTTTGGGCTCTGCAAGACCCGAGAGGGTGATCCCTTAATGCGTTTACAACCTCTACACCATTATCGTAAACAACATTAACAACAATAGATAATCTCATTTAATAGCTCAACATAATAGGATAATACCGAATAGAATTGGATGTTCATCAATAATATTAGCTATTTGGAGCATGAGATAACTACAACACATTTCTCAGTATAAAATAGTCATTGATTTGCAATTTGTAGCAAGCTCTAGGTAAAGACAAACAAATACTGAACCATACGAATTAGTACAAATTAGATCAATGCCATATATCCATTGGACGAGTCAAATTCATAAGCATTTAAGAGTTTATGACAGATTTAACAAATAGCATATAAAATCCTTGATGAACATTGCTTTACAATCTCATCAACATGTATTCTAACCCAATACTACTTATCAAATCCTCATACAGAAGATATCGACCTACAATCCCCATTCAAGCATTTTAATTAATTCCTTGAATTAAAACTAGAACAAGAATCATACACACCACAACAGTGAGAAGAACGAGATAACCCTTGATCATCTTATTCAAAATTCAGATATGCATGTATAATGGAGAGACGTGAGTTTGAATTAATCATTTCAATTCAGATGTCAGTACTGTCATACAACATCAAATCTTCCTGAATCCAAAACCTACTACAGAATGACTCAAAACCTAAATTGCATTTTCTCTAAAACCATCAAACTTTACAATTTGCTCTGCACTTCACCTACACTCGACCAAAAAATATCTTGCTTGCTAACCCGTACTTCTAGCCTTGAAATCATTCTTATAGAACAGAAGGAGCAAACAAGCATCGAGCCAGAAAGTACATGTGTCACCAACCAACTGGACCGTTTTGTGACATTCCAAAAAATTGTTACAACAGCAACTTCCCCGGAGAATCCTTTTGTTCATCATCCCCACTGAGAATGGTTGATGCAGCAACAAAAACCTCAAGAATTTTGTTGCAAGACTGTCACCAAAAACAAAACTGGAAACTGTTATAACCACAACAGTTGACTTGTCAACCATTAACAATCAACTCCTTTTCACTCCTCCTTAGTTAAATATATACTTACCCACTTTTGGTACTCCTCATTAGTTGGCCAATCAAAATTTATTACCTCATTCACCTTGACACTATAAGGTGTATATTTAACTACCACCTGATTCACTTCTCTTTCAAAAGACTCTAGGAATGAACCGGTGTTAATGATTTTATCCATACATCTCACCAATAGATCATAATCTGAGTCATCACAAATTAATCTAATTTGATCATTGATGACTTCATTTTCCTGATCCTGACACTATTAGAGTGACCTGATATTTCCTTGCTCATAAGTTATATCAGGTAACAATGTGTCACTCCAATATCAAAGTTCTTCACCAACTCTTTGATCTTCCTACTCAAATAATCTGGTAAGGTCTGAAAACCTTGTAATGACTTAACTAACACCTAAGTAGGCCTTAATGATTTGGGCCTATTATTTATATCAAACCTTGATGCTTTATACAGTATATCTAGGTCATTGGCCCTAGGGATCCAATTTTCAATTAATGGTACTACTATCTCCTGATCCCTATCAATATTCTTTATTGCATCTAATAATAAAGAATATAAAAAATACACAGATGACAACCTGTCATCCACTCTCTCATTTAAGTGTCTCAATACAACATTCAAAACCCCCCTTTTCCTTGAAACTATTCCTTCCTCACTCACCTTCAAGGATGCATGTAACTCTGTAATTTTGTGCATTAACTGGTTCTTTGAAGGATCAACAGAGTATTCCATTTCTTCATCAATTAGCTTTAAAGCAGGGCTGAGGGAAGGAGTTTGGCTAGGAGACCCTGGTGTAGAAACAATAGGAGAAGCAGGAGGCACTCACCTTGATGTGGAAGGAAATGTTTTGACCCCTGGAGCACTTGATGTCTCCCCAATCTGCTTGTTCTTTAACCTATCCACCTCAGTTTGCAGCTCAACATTCCTTTGTTGCATCTTGCTATATTCCCCAATTATGACATTGTACTTCTCCATTAGAATTTTCTTTTCAGCCTCCTCTCTTTCAGCAATCTTTTGGGCCAATTTGGCCACATTTACAGTCAAATTAGTAGCCTTTGTGGTTGAAATCTCTGAAGCTCTCTTTATTATCAACCCTCCTTTTAGATTTGTGTTAATGTTAGTAACATTCGGCTTTCTATCTTGAGGGATCAAAGCCCAAATTGCTAAGGTCTCGTACTCTTCACTGAAGGTAGAATCTTGCAATGCTGCATTGACCTCTTCTTCAGAATCTTGTAAGGGGTGCTTGGACTTTAGAATAGCATTAAAAGCTACAGCATCTGCAATGTCCCATTCAGGTAAAATCAAGACACCAACTTGATTTACCAATTTTCTCCCCTCCTCAGGAGTGATGTTCTTGAACTCTTCCATTAGTTCATCTTTCACTTCATCATCATTCTCCTGGTCTGACCTATCAGGTCTCAATTCTCTTCTCCTCTTTCACTTATCTTGATATTCTTCCAATTTCATTCTCCACACTAATTTCAAGAAAGCTGGAGTTTTTACAAATGCATTATCATCTAGAAACTCCTTACATGCTTCCATTCTTGCATCTTGCACACATTTTCCTTTCATATCTAGATCAGAGAGCACCAATTCAACCGGCCTAGGAGGGGAAGGCATACCCATTTGCATGTCCTGGTCAGTGACAACTGTTACATATTTTTAGCTACAACTCAAAACAGGTGGAGCTGAATTGCATTTATCATAGAAAGGTGCAAATTTTCTGCTAAAAATATTCATTGAATTTCAAATTTTGATTATGCAAATGTTTGTAATAGAAGAACTCATAAATTTGCATAAAAGAATGTTGTTTTTATTCATATTGGAAAGACTGAAGTCCTGCACAAGCCACAGGAGTAGCTAATTTGATTTTCATAATCAAATGATGGATAAAAGAAAATAATGTAAACTATACAACTAAAAATAACATGAGCATAAGATAGAAGTTGATTCGTCATTGCCTGGAATGACGAATCGTCTTCACGTTAAAGTCTTCATTTGTTGTGTTATGCTTTCAAATTGATCCAGCTCCAAGCTCCAAAAGCATCTGCAAGAATGATGAAATATGGTATTATAGATGGTCTCTAAGCAATGACAAATCATATCCTATCATATTCCTACACTACCAATAGAAATATAACGCACATTCGATCAAGCATCCATCAGATGATTTCACTATTCAAAAGAAAACAAAATTCAATGGAAGCTTTCAACTTCATTTATTTTGCTAACATGTTTGTTTAAGTGTGCAGGTACAGGTATAATCATCATTCCAATCAAAAGATATGCGTATGAGTGGTGTGAAATGTGGCTCCCACAAGGATTGAGTCCTACTCATAAACAATGTAAGAGCATGATGTAAAATTTGAGCAATCACAGTTATTATGTTCACAGGTAAATAATGGCAGCATTATGATATTCTCTTAAAGTCATGCCTTAGTGATTGCATGATAGTTTGATCATCAAACTCATAATCAAGGAAATAAATCATAGTGTTGTACAACTATATTAAGATACATCTTCAACTTTATCATCAAGGAAACAATCCACATAGCTATCAAGAGAAAATTATATATGACTGTAAGTAAGCATTGCTAAAAAAGGCCATCATCAATAAAGTAGGGATATGGTTTCATCATCATCTATTACACCTAATGAGATAGAAGAATCCTTACTTTATACATATTAAAAATAGAATATCAATCATTGAGCTGCTACAGGAAGCTTTCAAATTGACTGATACAATTTTATCAGTAGGACAACAAACAGACATAGGTGACATCTTGGCCATGAGATATATCATACAAGTAACCAATATCATTTTGCTAAGGGAGCGAACATTACTTCAAAGGAGACAAATGAAGATATAATTGTAATATATGTTCAAAGACTATGTTATATCAAGTGCATAATGAAAAGTGTTCACCTACAGAAAAATGCCACAACGGATAGATGTGCACAGTGACAATGCAACAGGAAGGCACATTATGTTGGGAGGTTACAGCTAGCAGCATGATTAATAATTATACTTAGAGTTTCTTTCTTAGAGGTAAACAAATAAATAATGTTTGCACAGAGCAATAAAATGTATTTATAGCTACTGATGTAAATACAAAAACCAAGAAGCTATGTCATAAAATTCAACTCAGCATTATCATCAGGAGGACAGTAATGCAATTTACATGTTTTTGCATTTCTTGTATCAAAGACAGCAACATCAATGTATTTGCAGCCATACCATAAATTTGATCAAGAATTATATCATGAATATCAGATGACAATAGCAGTGATGGAAATGAAAGGTGTTGATCATGCAACCAATAGGGACAAGCCCATAATAGAGTGCCAGTAACCTATAGGAGAAGAACATGGACAGTTGACAGTCACATAAACACAATCTATGGCATAATGCAGTGATTAAAGCACAGTACCATGGCAGATATGATGCCATTCTTGCAAGACAATGAACAGATTAGCAGTCTCATATTAGTGCCATACAACATCAAACAATGAAGAGTAGTCATATGTTACCAATCATACAAGTGATAGCCAAGATACATATAGAGGGATAGTCAATGGTAAGATAGAGGTTAAACTAGATGGTGATCTCCAGATGATGACAATAGAAGAATTCAAGAGGCAGCATGAAGACAATCCATCATATGAAAGGGTCATTCAAGGAAAATTAATATGCAGTGATTCATTACCAAGCCCATGAAGGTTATAAAGAGGCTACCTCTACAATGGAATTAATGAGATTAATAAACCCAGTATTCAATTGGATACATCAAAACCCTCGAGCATGCAAATGAATATAGAGCTCGCGGCCTGCATAGACTATCAAGCCCTTAACATGAAATCCAGAAGGAGGAATACACTCAGATATCATACATAGGTCCATTATGTGATAGAGAAGATACAACATTCAAGCCACGGCCTCTAAAAGAGCATTTTTTCGTAAATAAAGGAAAAATATGGAGCTCAAATACATGATTCAGTGATAGAAAGCTTACACACAAGCTTGTTGTTTAAAATCCATTCAAACCCGCGACTTTCCAATAGTTTTTTTTCTCTCAAAAATTCATAACCAATGTCTCATGGCGATATCCCAAAGAAATAAGGAGAGCACAAAGGAAGTAAAGAAGCAAAAAAACATCACCATATGGCCATGGTTGCGGCCAAGAAACCATAAAATAGCTTCAAAATTAGAAAGAATGTACGGATTTGGCTAAAAGAGCTTACCATGCATTTCACTGAGGAAATATTCAAAAAAATTACATGAAACAGCAATATGAACTCGAGTTTTGAGCTCCAGTTCAATCCAAAATCTTACCAGAGATCATGGTGGCAGTAGCTTGTGCAAAAAGTTGCAAAGTGAGAATGAAAGGAATGATTAGGGTTCGAGTTTTGTCTGCCCTAAATTGAGAAGATTGATGTTTTTTTTTTACTAATGATTTTAATAAATCATTATGTTCTTTCATCTTTTGTGGTCCATCACATTTGAGTCAAATAAACCTAATCATGTTTAGGGAAGCTCGTGACTTAGGAAAGGTTCAATGGGAGTTTGACCTTCTATTGCATGATTTATCAAATGATTAATGTATTAAATATTAAGGTAATATCTTGTTACCTTAGTATTTAATATATAGTATTTTAAAGGAAAAAGCAAAACTATCATTTATTAAATATTAAGATAATCATTTGGATTATCTTTAATATTTAATACTATCACCTTTCCAAAACATGAGCAAACACAAGTAAAGTGGAGGAGTATTTTGTATAATCTTGAATTGCATGTTTAGTTCCGACACTAGTTTTGAAGATTAATCATGCACGATACAAGGATGGAGTGTCAGTTTGATATGCATGGGCGAATTGATAAAAACAAGGTGGTTTTCGCATGCTTGGACCCACTTTTTGGGGATTTTTCAGTTCAGTTTGAGTGCTCTATGGGTTATACACATTGTGACTATGAGTTTGAGCCCGAGTTCACTCATTTTTGCATGAGTTTGAGCTTTTCTTTTGTATATATTTATTTATGCTTGGGATTTTCCTTGGAGTTATCATCTTTATATTGAAATTGACTTTCAGTTTCATTTTCATGCACTTTGGAGTTTCCTCTCATTGTATATATTGGAAAAAATATATCTTTTTCCTCTAGTTCTTGTTTTTTAGCCTTTGCATTCTGCAAAGTGAATTAAATCATGTAACTCAGCTTTCAATTTTAGATTAATATAGCAGCAGGTTTATAGGTTTATTTGTGTCATTTTGCAAAGATTCCTTCAATTGCAGTTAAATCAAAAGTCTGCCTTGTCATTATGTTGTTTCTATGAATGATTTGATAAATTTTACTGTGTTTAAATATCATAACCTTTAAAATCTTTGTCTCATTTATATTTTCATGCATTCAAATAGTAAAAATCACAGGTCTAAGGTTGTGTAAAAGAGTAATATTCTGCTTTGCTGAGAAAACCATGTTTTCCTTCAAAGGTGGTTTATTCAAGCCTTCCTTAGAATCATTTTTGTGGTCAAACTGTTTAAATCGACTTGTGTGGATGGTTTTTTTCTGAAATGTATTGTGAATCATAGTTGTAGATCTTTATCAATTAGGTGCATCACCACTAGTTTACAGTTTTACATGCATTCATTATAAATTTCTATCCCTTTTCTAGCACAAATTACCCAGTTTTTAATTATGAATCATATAGGAACTAGCCTAGAATTTGGAGGTCTATCTTCGCCATAGGAATACCCACAGCCTAAAGATAGTTCCCATGTTTCAATAGATTGTTGAATTTAATCATTCAAGCGTTCGAGTGCAATTTGATTGACAACAACAACAATCTCATCCACCGAATCCTCTTGTCATTGTTCAATTCTTTTCCTTTTAGGGCTTGGCTCTAATGGTGGTGGTGAGGGACTATTTTCAGGTGATGCTTGCAAATCAATAATTTTAATTGCCCCAGGAATTTTTAGCTTTGGACCTTTTTGTGTAGGAAATTTCATTATTTGATTTCCCTTTCTATCCTCTTCTTCCTCATCACTACTATCATTTCTCTTCCTTCTGTAAATAGGCCATCTCTATGTAGTTTGGTAAGTTGGCCTCACTTCAATTGGCCTGGCATCTTGCTCCTGTATGCCCAAGTCCAACTCCAAATTTATCTTCTTAGTCATTAGGGTGCCCATGATTTCTTTAAAATTTCCCATCAAGAAGTCAATCATCTTATGATATGGGCTAAATTCCATCAATGGATCATACTTTGGATCCATCTTGTGCACAATAGCCAACAACTTGTCATAGGCTACCCATTTCTTCTTGTTCAACTCCTGCCTATTTAGGTCAAATTCATTCCTAATCAAGTCTTCAGGGAAGTTAAACTCATGCACAAATTTACCACCTTTTATTCTTTTTTCTGAAAAGAGAAAAGAAGCCCTCAGGATCATGTTGTCACTTGGGACCACACCTCAAATGGTATTCTTCAAAAAAATTCCCAAAGTGTACCTAGCCTCCCTTCGAAAAGACAAAAATCTGATACCACAGTATAATCCAGGAAAAAGGTTCCCTTACCTTTCCCGATAAGGTTGTCCTCATGGATACAACCAATCTGCCACATGACTTCTACAAATCCCACTCTTGGTGGCACATTGTATGGCAATATATGAGGGGTCCCCTGAAAGCCATACACCCTCAAGATAGTGTTGACTGGGTATGGAATAATATCAACCAAGTTATGGAAAACCTTCAATTTTGGCTTCCTCCCCTTTGGTCTGAGGAAATCATGCAACTCCTCAAGAATCCTGGGTATATTTACCATTAGCCTGGCTCTCAATCTGGAACCAAAACAATTGTCAAAAAGCACATAACTGGCATTCTCCCTATTCAATGATAAATCTGCAATCCACACCTACACTGGCAGTCTTTCTTCATTAACCCACTGCCTTAACTCCATCTTCTCAGAGAATAATTCAACATTCTTATACAAGAACATATACATTAACATGGAATTCCAAAATAATGGAGTGCCCGTATCATTTTTCTGCAACTTCAATAGCCCTTCATGTAGCTTTTCAGCCAACACAGAAGCAAAATCATAAATCACTGAGAAATTAGGGTTTTGTATTTGCACCCCCATGAACATGTAAGAAATAGGCATCACTGTGTTGGGGTGAAAACCCAAAATCTGGCACAATGAGTAAAAAGTGGTCAAGAAATTATTTGCAAAACAATCCAGTCTGAAAGGTTCTTCGTCATTAGGGCTAATATAGAATTTTGAACCCCCTACCCTAGTAAAATGAGGTGGGAGAAACTTAGCTCTAAAAAATTATTTCAACCTCCCATATTCATGTTTCATCTCTTCAAGATCAATAGGAACCAAGAACGTACTAGGCTCACTCAAATCAAAAACCTGTCAGAATTCCTCTCTATTCATGCTTAACAAAACCTCTCCATCATTATCTTGAATTTGTTGGAAAATGTGCCTCATTCTTACTGGCATGAAACACCTGAAAGAACAAAGTCGGTGAGACCATCTGGAAGTCTCTCCAACCAGCAACAGTATTCTAATCATTTGAAGTGCTCAAGTCGCTGAGACTTTGGTTATGTCTTGCCGACGGGAGTCATCGGCAAGACATGTCGATCGCTATGAAGATTCCTAACTCTTTCCACCCAAGCAGTTCTCTTGCCGACGGGTTGATGTCTAATGGTTATTGAGGAGACTTGTGGCAAAGGAAGTCATCGGGGAGAGGCTTGAACATTCAGAATAACTCATCCCGACAGTGTATGTCTCACCGACGGTTATTCACAAGGATGTCATCGGGGAGGCTCTTGACTGAAAGGTTTGCATTCGATAAGAACTCTTGCCGATGGATGTGGTCTCATCGATAGGCTGGTGCATTCGATATAACCTATTGGCAATAGCGTTACTCTCTCTGACTATTTTTTGCTCGGTATGATGTCTCGCTGATAGCGATGGTCTTGCCGATAGAGCTACATGAGTTGAACGTCGATGTGAAGTCTTAGCAATAAGGTTTCTCTCACCGACAAGAAGGTGCTTTCGGTGAGAACTCTTGTCGATGGCACTTGTCTCACCGATAGATCTACACAAGATGGATTTGCGTTCGGTATGACCTCTCGCCGATAGTGATGGTCTGGCCGATGCTTCTGCAGTGGATATCAATATGATATCTTAGTGATAGAGTGAGTCTGGGCGACAAGTTTGGACTTGATATAACTCTTGCCGATGGTGGCGACTCTGAGCGATAACGACAGTTGAGCTTTGTGGCATCAGGGAGACACAACTTAGTGTCTCACTGACATGCGTCACAGTTTAAACACCTTGACTGAATGTCTATCCTACGTGGTTTGTTTTTGACCAATCAGAGAAGCAGAATGTGAACCGCTAGCAGTTGGACTATTGCAGTCATTCCTGTGAGGAAGATCAATAGACCATGAACGACATGGATATACTCTATAATTGAAGATGATGATCAGTTTACTGAATAGTTCGATGTGTGATCAATGTGTGTGAATTCAATTCAGAGAGCATTGTAACTAGGATGTTCTGTACAAGGTTGATCAAGGAAATTATGCTACTATAAACTGACATTAGAAAGGGAAGTTTGTACTTTGTATGTAATTTTGTTTACTGTAATACAAAGAGGCTTTTCTTGGTGTGGTGGGTTTTTCTCCCGTAAGGGTTTTTCCACGTAAATCTAGTGTCCAAATTGTGAATGTACATTTCTCTGTTTTTGTTGTTTCTTTCATGAGTATCTTAATTGGACTGTAATTGAAAATTTAAAGTCACCTCTACATTCTTCCCTCGAGGTTTTGACGTTAGGAGAGTTTTTTCTCGCGACCTTAGCTTTCCTTACAAGTGGCATCGAGGTCGCCAATTGTAAACCATCCTTGTGGCACGCTAGTTTTTGAGTCAATTTCTGTTTAGTGGGAGTCTTGTAGAAGCTTGGTAATTCAAATTATAGGTTAAGATGGCAAGCACGTTAGGAAAGATTGAAATTGATAAATTCAATGGCAGCAATTTTGAGTTGTGGAAACTCAAAATGGAAGATCTATTGGTTGATCATGATCTGTGGCTTGCTATGTCTAGAATGAAGCCTACAGGAATGAAGCAAGAAGATTGGGACCTTGTAGATCAAAAATCAAAGGCCGAGGTTCGCTTTTAGCGCACTCGCTCTTCCTCAATGTCTATGAAGAAAGACCGTGATCTTCTTTGTGGAAAAGATCGAGCCATTTATCGTAAGTCCCAAGAATAAGTTGTTCTTGGAGAAGAAGTCAGACTTTGAAATGCAAGAAGGGAGCATTTGTTGCCGATCATTTGGAATGCTTTCTCAACATGTTTATTGCCCGGGCTTGGCATATGTGGGTGTGGAAGATTGATGAAGAAGATCGCTATATAAGCTGTTATTATGTTATTTTCTCTGCATTTCCTGGATCACTTCGGTGATGGCTATTGGGAGTAATGGTTGTCTCACTTAAGAGATGGAAGATGTTGTTGTTTTGTTATCAAGAGATGAGGAAGAAAATCTTCCTCGGAGATGGAAAAGGAGGCTCTTACCGTTAGGAGGTAGATCAAAATAAAAGGCAAGAAGAAGGACAAGAAGTCCAAATCAAAATCGAAGGAGATCAAAGTCTCTAGCAAGAAGTCCAAGGTGAAGTGCCGCACTGTGGGCAACGAAGCTCGCGTACGAAAAGGGGATTGTAAAGAGGAGAAAAGAAGAAGTATTCTTCCCGACAATGATTCTTCTCGAAAGTGATGCGTATTGACCGCCATTGTAGCCTTACACACGCATCGATGATGTCCGATGATTGATTCTGCTACCCTTCCACATGACATCTCATAGAGACCGGGTTCACTAAGTATGAAAAATACAATGGTGGAAGGGTGTATTTGGCAAGCGATTCATCTTTGGAAATAGTTGGCCGTGGAAGATTCAAAATTTAGTTCCTTGATGGAAGAGTGAAAGGAATCAATGATGTGTATATACCAGGTCTGGCTCAAAATCTACTTTTTGTTAGTAAGCTGAATAATATTGGAGTGCAAGTCACATTCTATGGAAATGGTTGCAAGATGACTAGAGGCTCAATGGTGCTAGCTAGGGGTGTCTGTATTGGTACCTTGTATAAGTTGGATGCACATGTTGTGCAATGCAATAGTGTCTTTGTAAAGTCACAGAAGGCTACTCATGGAGAAAAAGAGGAAAAAGTTCTTGATAGTGCAAACTCTATGGAAGTTAAACTTCCAGCAGAAAAGACTATGCTCTGGCATCATAGGCTAGGCCACATTTGAGAAAAAGGTTTAAAAACCTTGAAAAATAAAAACCTGGTTGAGGGGCTTGATGATTGTAACCTCAAATTCGAGTTTTGTGAACATTGTATATATGGTAAACAACATCGTGTTTCATTTTACTCCAGTCCTCACAAATCTTCTGATTTACTTGATTACATACATTCTGATGTTTTTGGTCCAGTAAATGTTCCTTCTTTGTCTAAATCAAGATATTATGTATCATTCATTGATGATTATTCAAGAAGAGCATTTGTTTATTTTTTGAAAATTAAAGCAAAAGTGTTCAGTCGTTTTAAGGAATTTAAAAACCTTGTGGAAAATTAGACTGGAAGAAAAATAAAATGTTTAAGGATTGACAATGGCGGTGAGTTTTTTTCTGACGAGTTTGAGATGTATTGTAAAGATCATGGGATTAAACGACATAAAACTACACCCTACACTCCACAGCAAAATGGAGTTGTAGAAAGGTTCAACACGACAGTGATGGAAAGAGCATGAACTATGTTGAGTAGTGTTGGCTTGGAGGAGAAGCTATGGGCTGAGGCAGTTGCAACAGCATGTTATTTAATAATCCATTCTCCTAATTCCGCTCTTGTTGAGAAAACACCTTTGGAAGCATGGTCTGGAAAGAATCCCTCTTTGAGACACAGTCGTGTCTTTGGATGTGAGGCATATGCACATGTGTCGAATGAGAAAAGATCTAAATTGGAAAACAAGGCTATCAAATGTATTTTTATTAGT
>VDFB02363300.1:136466-167885 GCA_007258455.2 Sequoia sempervirens
TAGTGCTATTCATTGGAAGAAGTCAACAGTCTTAGTGCAGAGAAGTGAAATCTGGTCAACTTAGGAATAGAAGAAATGCCACACATAACCTTCTATGCAGAATCACTTTTGACATAAGAACAAGAAATCCTAGCCACTTTTCTAAGGGAAAGAAAGGTAAACTTTGCATGGACCTACGCCAATATGCCCGGTCTTGATCTAGAAGTTGTGGTTCACCATCTAGCTATCTATCTAGAAGCAAAACCAATAAGACAAAAACTAAGAAAGATGCATCCACAAATAGCTTTACTAGTTAAACTTGAATTACAAATACTCCTTGATGTTTGTTTCATACGGCCAATTGATTATCCAGAATGGGTTTCAAATCTTGTACATGTTTCAAAACCCACTGGGGGCATCCGCATCTACATAGACTTTAGAGACCTAAATAAGGCGTGCCCAATGGATGACTGATTTGTAATTAAAGAACTACAAATAATTTCCACTTTACTCTCAACTATAGATTTTACCCTAATCCAACAGAATTACGTGGTTATGAATCTTAATTGTTGAAATTATAGAAACTAGTAGTCACTTGTTCTTTGTCCAAAACAATGAAACGTAAACTAATCACTTAAATTTCATAATTAGAAAAACTCAATGAATCAAAAAAACTAACGAGAATGATAAAAAAAGAGAAGAATAGAGAGATCACACTTGATAACAAAGTTTTCTCAATTTGAGCTATGTCTCCGGGTTCGCTTCTCAATGTTGGACTGCTTTATTGATATTACCAAGCAAAAGCCTTCTTACAATATCAAGCTTCCAAAACCTGCGTAAAACTCCTCACAATCTCTCACTCTCAATTTTACAATTTTTGGTGTACAAAAACACCTTGAAAATTCTCCTGCAAACACTCTCCAAAGTTTTCTCACATAGACATAAAAATTCCCTCAAAAACCTAAATTATTTTCAAGAACCTACACCCTCCTTTTTATACATAAATTTGACATTATGGGGTCAAAACCTCCATAATTAGTAAAATAACCGATTTTCCCCCTTGGACCTCATGTTATAACCCCTTCTAACAAATAAATCTTCCATTGTTTTCAAAAACCTCAATTAATAACCTTTTGAAGGTTATTTAGTTACTAAATCAGCTTAACTAGTTGTTAAATATAACCAAGCCTATATATATCATTGGTGAGCTCAATGGCACAATGGTAAATGAACCTTTTTCCAACTAAGGGTTCGGCGGTTCAACCCCTACTGACCACATATTACCACTCACATCGGTCATTTGATACAACAAAATGAAACGACATTATTGCTTAGGTAGGCATGCGTCGCGTGGTGTAACGACTCGAACGGTGGGTTGTTATAACGGATGTCACAGGGTCAAATCCCCCTATTTTTTTGGAAACCGCTCAACCACGACCAGAGGATTGCATTGACATGGTGACATGTGGCACCTCCTGATTGGTCCACATGTCACCTCATGATTCGTTATCATAGCTGACTCAGATGCTAACTCGAAGGATGACTATGCTACCAAGTGGATGCTAACTAGGTGTACGACCATGCCACATCATCCTTGACATGTACTACCATGTGTATGTCACATCTCCTACCACATCATTGGTATGGAATGTTGATGTCATCAACTATACCTTCTGGTCAACTCTAGTCAACTAAAATTTTGACCTGCAATATCTCGTGCGTACGATCTCGGATTTCGACGAAATGAACATCGTCAAAATCATCTCGATGAGAACTTTGATTTGATGTTGATTTTAATGAATTTTGATATGATCATTTTTTTCACCTTTTTCTAGCCCCCTAGTTTGCTAGTTTGTCCAATCTTTGATCGAGCATAACTCTTGCATACGACCTCCTTTTGACACAGTTCAAGTTGTGTCGAGATCATGTTTGTGAGCTCTATGCGATGATGTTGGTTTCATGAGGTTCTGAGATTGTGAAATTTTTTAGGTTTCTTGGATCCACCTGGATCAATGACTGCCCTCTTCCTAATATTGACATGATTGTGGATCAAACAATGGGCATGAAATATTATCACTAATGGATGGATTCTCAGGGTACAATCAGACCATGATAGCCAAAGAGGATTAGCACAAAACAACTTTCACCTATCCATGGGGGACTTATTGTTGGAACATGATGTTATTTGGGCTAAAAAAATGTAGGAGCTACCTATCAAAGAGCTATGATGTTGAACTTCCATGACATGATTCACAAAACTATTGAAGACTATGTGGATGACATATTAGCTAAATCAAAGAAACGCCAGGATCACATACCAACTCTAAGCTCCATCTTTGATAGGCTAGAAGAATACGAGGTTAGGCTCAATCCAAAGAAGTGTGTCGTTGGGGTACAATCAGGGAAGCTCCTAGGGTACATTGTATCTATGAGGGGAATTGAGATAAACCCCACCAAATTCAAAGCAATTATCAAGATGAAGGAACCAAGAACCTTGAAGTAGTTAAGGGGTTTGCAGGGAAGACTCCAATCCATTCGTTGGTTTATAGCACAATTAGTAAATAAGGCTATCCCTATTCTCATCTACATCACAAGGGGGTACCATACAAATGGGATGAGAAATGTGAGCAGGTGTTCAATAAAGTCAAGGAGTACTTACTAACACCACCAATCCTTATGCCACCAATTCTAGGCAAGCCATTGATCCTATATATATCGGCAATAGCAGTAGCCCTTGGCACTCTCTTAGCACAACATGATGAAAAAAAAAAGGAGAGAGCTATTTACTATATCAGCAGAACCATGGTAGGACATGAGCTAAATTATACATTCATTGAGAAGGCTTGCTTAGTAGTCATGTTCGCCACACAGAAGTTCAGACACTATATGCTGGCACATCAAATAAAACTCATTGTCAAGATAGATCCTCTCAAGTATTTACTTTCCAAAGCAACGCTCACAGGGTGAATAGCTAAATGGGTCATGATCCTGATGGAACACGACATTGAGTATGTAGAACAGAATTCCATTAAAGGACAAGTAATTGCAAATTAGCTAGCAGAAGCAACAATATATTCAGAGAACCCACTTGTATCAAAGTTCCCAGATGATTCCATCTTTAACATAAGCATAGCAGATCACTGGAAATTATATTTTGATGGATCTTACACATAGCATGGGTCAAGAGCTGGAGTCTTCTTCATTACACCACAAGGAGAATGCATACCAAAGTCATACAAATTGTCTTTTCCTTGCACAAATAACATTGCAGAATATGAGACCCTTGTTATAGGACTCAGAATTACAATATAATGGTAGATCATGACACTCAAGGTCTATGGAGATTCGCAGCTTATCATCAACCAGGTCAATGATGAATGGTCAAATGAAGGATGACAACTTGACTCCATACAAGAAACTGGTGGAAAGCCTAAAAGAGTTCTTCATTGAAATCACATTTGAGCAAATACTTAGAGCAAACAATATGGCAGAAGATGCTATGGAAATAATTGGATCGCTATTGGATATCCCACGCAATGTCCCTAAGCAATAATTCCTTGTAGAGCAGCTTCTCATACTAGCATTCGAGGTACCAGAGTCTGAATTCATGTGTGAAATCGTTGGTCCTAGTGATCCTTGGTATCATGATATATACACCTACTTGAGAATAGGATTCCTCCCTATTGATATCACCCTGAACCTTAAAATAATATTTTTCAAGAAGTCATCCCGCTTTGTTATCTTAGGAGACACCCTATACCGTAGGAGTATTAAGGGAACCTTGTTACGATGCCTTAACATTGAGGAATTTTTTACTACTTTAATCGAGGTACACAATGGCATTTGTGGGTCACATTCGAGTGGTATGACCTTGGCTAAGAGACTATTGAGTTTGGGTACTACTGGCCTATGATGGAGAGGGAAGCTCACAACTATGTCCGAAGATGTGTGCAGTGTCAACAGCATGGGGATCTCATCCATGCACTAGCTTAGGAGCTCCACCCAATCATTACACCTCTAACCTTTTCACAATAGGGGCTCGATCTCATTGGAAAAATCACACCCACCTCATCCAGTGGGCATAAGTTCATTATGACCGCCACAGAGTACTTCATGAAGTGGGTAGAGGCCATTCTAATTACCTACATCATAGGAAAGAAAATATCCAAATTCATCTTGAACTACCTCATTTGTCGCTACGATGTCCCTCAAGCCATTATTTCAGATAATGGGACAGCTCTCAAAAACAAGGATGTTTGAGACCTGTGCCAAAATTTCAATCTCCAACATCGCTTTTCCACCCCATACTACCCCCAAGGAAATGGGCAAGCTGAGGCTACCAATAAGACCATCTTGAAAATCCTAAAGAAGATAGTCAATGACATTGGTCGTGACTTGCACTTATAGCTAAATCCTTCATTATGGGCCTATTGAACAAGCATCCACACACCTATAGGTGCAACCCCTTTCTCCCTAGTCTACAGATCAGAAGCCATCCTTCTTATTGAGATCAAGTTCCCATCCTTAAAAATATCATTGCAGAATCTCATCACTAATGAAGAATATTAGGTGTCACGGTTGAACGAGCTAGAACTACTAGATGAGTGGCGTACAGATGGATTGAATCACCTACAAGTCTATCAGAACCATCTCAAGAGGAGCTACAACAAGAAGATCTAGAGTCAGACCTTTCAAGTTAGAGATCTTGTATTGAAGGAGAATCAAAAAAATGTGCCAAATTTAGATAGCAAGGGAAAGTTTAAACCCAATTGGTTGGAACCCTTCATCATCATAACGAGGTACAAATCAAGAGCATATCAGTTATCCACACTAGAAGGTGAACCTCTGTAGAAGCCTATCAACAACTCCCATCTCAAAAAGTTTTATGCCTAATCTTTTAGGGTGTAAATCCAAAAAATCCAAAAAAATATAAAAAATATAAAATATCCAAAAAATCCAAAAATATAAAAATAAAAAAAGGATTGAAAACAGTAAAGAAACAAAATTTTCCTCTAGTGAAAACCACTTCGGTTCCCCTTTGGGCAAGGACCTTGGTGAAAACTTGGCAATCAGGTGCCTCGTGTAAATAAGCACTTTCCATCCATCATGGTCTCTACGGATTATTCTCCATCATTCATCCATCACACGTTCCATATCTTCATCCATCACCCATCTGCATCTATATCATAGCTTGATCCTATGTTCGTATCATGATCCCTCCTAGTACTACTCGACCCATTCCTAAGGTCAATTTGTCCTACCTATATTAGAGTAGTCTATTGCATCGCACTAGGGGAATGTTCTCATTGGATCGGATTCATGTATATTCTTGTAGTCTTCCTAAAAATCAAAAAATCAGAAAATCCAAAAACATTCATAAAATTAGAAAACCCAAAAACATTCAAAACATGTCAAAAATCTAAAAACAAGTCAAAAATAGTCAAAAATAGTGTCGTCTAGTCGAACTATGGGCTTCTGAGCTCTGAACATAGGCAAGGTTGATCTTTGATCATCCCACAAGACACCTTAGGTCAGTCCAAGGGGTCCATCATAATAAACTGGCAAACCATTTGTTCATATCTCATCAATAAATGAGTCTGTGTCAGTCGAACTACATGATCTCTACGTGTATAACGTAGGCAAGGCTAATCTTTGATCAGCCCCCGTGGCCCCTAGGATAGGTCTTTAGGTTATCTTCTTGGTCAAAATCTCAGAAAAAACAAAAAAACATTGGAAAATTGGAAAATCAAAACATTTGTAAAACATCTTGAAAATACCAAAAACAACCTCAAAATATTTCAAAACATCAAAAACATCCAAATATTTCAAAAAATTCATCCATCCCATTTCGCATTCACCTGAAATAAACAACTGCTCATAATAAGTCATTGTCACCCCTAACCTTTGGTGAGACAATCAAAAATAATTCTAGAAGATCAAAAGTGAAAACTCAAATGCCAAGGTCTCAAGTCTAGGTCAGTAGGTAAACAAGTTAGTCAACTCCTGGTACTAATAGCCCATCATCCAGTCAATCCCAAAATCATTTGATAACATCATGTCCTAGGATGCATCTTTCCTACAATGGACATCAGTATCAGGCATCACTGTAATTTAGTTGTGGCTAGGGGTATGAAGAACATTAGCTTGTTTGTTTACTTGGTCTTTGTCTTGCTGACTTATCTTATTGCACTCATTCCAATGACCTCTCAATGATGTCTAAACAAAATGATTTAGAGAGAAAGGAATAGGGAAACAATCTTTATCTTTCATTTGTTGTGCTTGTTGGACATTCTTGTAATATACCCTTGGCAAATACTTGCTTTATTAGGTATGGATGGAAGGTGTTTTGGATAGCTTGTTGACTATTACATTGTTATGTTTTTCCTTTCCGTGTTTTGGTCCAAGATGTTTGAAATATCTAAAGTACATCCTAGTAAGGTTTTCGTATGCCAAGTGTGAACAAGGATACTCTTATATGATTTTCAAGTCAAAGTCCATCAAGCTAGGTACAATTCTATCCTAGTCCTTTATACCTTGATGCATCGTGCCTATGTGTGTTATCAAACAAAAGTAAGTAAGCCCTTTTAAAATCCCAATCTCTGATAAGCAAAGAATCATCATCATCTCTTTAATAAAGTCTCACAGATCATGGACTTGTTGGATCCTCTTTTCTTCTTTCTTCTTGTCGTGCTAAGATGGTACCATGGCAGTCAACTAAACATCATTCATGCATCCATCTGGCATCCAAAAACCGTCAACATACTGCATATCATACATAATAGGAAACACTAATCATTTCACATACACATGCATTTTCATGATTTCACCATAATATAGATTGGTTATTCTAAGCATCTCATAAACCATACATTTGCATCCATTGCATAATCATATAGACATCATCATAACATCCATACATGCATCATCATAGAAAAGATACTGAAAAAGAAAAGAGCATATCATAACATTCCATACATCTCATAATCGTAACACATCACATCATCCATTTAACATCTCATTAGGGGCATAATATAGATCTGTTAGTCTAAGCATTTTAGAATCATTTGCATCCATACATCCATACTACAAACATCATCACTATAAAAAGTGCATAGAAAATACATAAAAGAAAATGCATCCATAACATCCATGAACATTTGCATAAACATCCATCACATAAAATAAAAATCATCCATCATATCACATCATATAGAATCACATTGCATATGGAACATCAAATGCATCCATCCATAAGCATAAATGAAGTGAACGCATCGCATCATAAATCAATCGAACTCATATCATATATATAAAAGAAAAATCACTATCATGGTACAAATCTGAATCATGGGTGTTGTCACAATAGTGGTTTACAATTTCTAGGAGATTTTGATTTTTGCTGAAATCACATATTTTTAGAAAATATAATGATTTAAGCCTTAAAAAGTTCCATTTAAAGCATTCCAATTAAAGAGGATTTGATCAAACTACCTTAGATCAAACCCCCTTAGATAGAACCCCGCTAGTTTTAAACCATACCTATAACAAAGTCTCCTTTACACCTATCAAAATGCTGATAAAAAACCACTTTTGATTTACCTTTTGGAGGATCAAATGAATTCATTTAAAATTTATTTTTTGTATGTAGTCCTTATTATAAGCTTTCCAAAAAGTATAATTTTAAATAAATTTAATTTTATTATTATATTTATTTTTTATTTCTTATGAATGTAATGCTTTTCACCGAAAATCAAGCTCTTTGTTCTGCACATGTGGAAAAATACCATATTATCAAAAATAAAAAATAAAAATATGAGTGCACCAGATATTGAAGTCCTTGATCCAACAAAAAAAAAAATTGAATTGTGATACACACAAAAAAAGTTATATGTTATACAGTTGCGCTATGTCTGAATTGTAATTGGTTTGACTTGGAAACTTGATTAAAGAAAAAAAATTCAATAAGAAACTATCTAACCAAGTGGAAGCACTAGATATCAGAGTTAGAAATCTAAATTCGAAGAATTAGAATTTTACCCTTTATAGAAAAAAATTTATGCGTTATACGGAGTGTCACTTTTTAAAAATGTTGTTTTCTGAAAAAAACTAGTTTTCGAGGGAGATGGAAAAAGAAGTGTAATTTGATTCCAAAATTTTTGAAAAAAATATATTTAGAATCTACAAACAAAATGTCATAAAACTATAGCTTGCATCATCTCCAAATTCCTCATGGTTTAGTCGCTATACTTGCCCGAAAGTGAAGATTTAGTTTAAAAAAATTATTCCAGTGTCCAGTTTGGCCAAAAAATGTAAACCACTATTGTGGGATCACCCTCATGTGTATGTATATCAATCAAGGTACAATTCCCACAGGGCTATCAAAAATGAAGCTTGTGAGTCTATCTCAAAAAAAAAAAAAAAGAATCAATCGCTGATAAAAAAAACTACATGTCGCTAGCCCTGGTGACTGCTCCCCTCGCCTTCCTGTCTCTCAGCTCGGTCATCTATCTGTCGAAGCCCTATCTGCTGGGAATAGTCTAGCACCTAAGCAATCGTGGGTATAGCTTGTCGATAATTAATCCTATAATACTCAGCCTCTCTAACTGCCTCATGGTACATTTGTGTTTGCATGGTCCTCCCCTGGGATGCAGCAACCATACTCTCTAACTATTGCCTCTAGCCAACCTCCTGGGCTAACTGTAGCTCTGTGGTTTTCCTTTGCTGCCACTCATGATCCCTCTCGGTAGTAAGGGCCTAGACCTATTGTCTATTTTGTTCCTTCTCCAATGTAATCGTCTACAACTGTGCCTATAGGCCCTATATATGTGCATGTAGCTACTAAATTTGGCCATCCCTTGGATTTGGCTATTGTGGCTATTATGGTTGTTGTAGTGGCTATTATGGAGGTTGCCCATCTCTGGGTGGTGCCCCAAGATCCTATCTGCCATGCTCTTCCTATTCTCTTTGACCACTCCTCCCCTGAGGTCTCCCCCTTGGAGGTGCCACTCTTAGATCTGTAAGATGGCACGGAGGTCTGAACCAATCATCATATGCATGAGTTGTGTCTGGATCCGCTGGTCCCTGAGCATAGGCCCATGGCCTCACAACCAATTGTCAAAAGCTATCAATAGCATTGGATGTTGGAATCGTCTGTCCCCATGCAGTCTCTTAGGATGACCTAGCAAAAATGGTTGTGTACTGATCATTTGGCCGATCCTGAACATCTCTAAACTAACGGGCCACCCTGTCTAAAAGATACTGCTTAATAATGGTATGCTCCCTCCCCTGCATCAGTTGATCCTGTCGAGCATAGAATAGTTGTTGAATGTCATCATACCATGCAGGCATCTATAACCATGGATTCCAGTAGAACATTGTCATCTCATCCAAAACACGATGCCAGTGAGGAAGACCCAGCTATCCTGTGTGCCTCAAAGTGATCGCCTCCCTATATCTCCAAATCGCAGGATCATTGGGCTATGTATCCACCACAGTGAAAATCAGTCTGAGCATGACAATATGCTCCCATGCCCAGATGTGTAGCAGTGTCACGCCGGTGCCAATCGCTCGGCTGTCGCAGTATGCAAAATCATGAAGATCATGATATAGTGAGGCCAACATCACTAGTCCCCAAGCAAACTGTGTCCTCCGAAAAAGCATCCTCTCCCAAGCCAAGCCTCATCCCAAGCTAAAATGTTTTCTTCTTTGATCAGGAGCTACTAACCTAGATATAATAGCTATGAGAATCAGCCTACACTTGGCATCCGACCTCTGTAATAGTCCAAGTCGATCTGGCCCTCAGAAAGTGCAAGCTCCTCGACCTCCATAACCTCAAAGCATGCATCGGAGCCAGCATCTACATAATAGATCACATGGTCATTGTGAATTAGCAACTGCAAGATGTGCCAGACATCCTCCAAAGTGACGGTCAACTCACCAGTGGGAAGATGAAATGACGAGGTCTCACTATGCCACCTCTTCGCCAATGCAATCATCATCGCTAGATGAGTTTGTACAACAGGTGCATACGCAATGTGCCATAGGTCGATCTTGCCCAAGTGCTCTTGTTGTAACTTTGATAGATCACCCAATCTGTGTAGGACTGAGGGTCAGTTCTCATGTGAATGCATAGGCTAGATCACCTCCTGCACCCATGAAGCCATAGTGTCAAAATTTGCAAAAAGATCTGACCCTGTTTGGAGTTTTTGACCTCAAAACCATGAATGTATCACAGTTTGAAAAGACATCACTATTTTTCAAACTCCAAACAGCAATGTTGGACTCTTTGAAAATGAAAAATCAACCTCGATATCGCCATACACATAGGCATCGCCATTTGACTGCTAAACCCTAATCCTAAATCAGGCTAAGCGTCGCCATTGACAAAGGTGTTGCTATTTGGAATTTAAAACCCTAATCTCAAATTGTGATTAGCATTGCTATTTACACAAGTGGCATTGTTTAAGCTTCAGCATTGTCGAATTTGCACTTGGTGTGTCACTATATAGAGACGTTGGGAACTCTGACACTTTGAAGCATAATAAATGCATTTAGAAGTCAAATTTCAAAGTTGGGTTTGGGTTACATACCGGTGGCCCTGTGCCTAGAGGTTTTTGGTACATGTGGACTCGCTCAGAAATGTGTCAGGGAAGTACTCTTTGTGCCATTCTGCAAGAGGGTCAGAGCTCAAAAAGGCTGAAACCTCAAACTGTGAATGCAAAAATGAATGGAAGGTGACCCATCCAAGCCTATTTAAGCATGAAAATTAGGGTTTTTTGCACCAATTCAGGCATCAAACTAGGTTTTTTCACCCCTGACACCGTTTTTTCCCAATTGAAGCTCATTTCGCATCTTTTTTTCGTGTTTTGTCATATTTTCAACATCTTGGAGCCTTTCTAGACCTGTTAGACAACTTTTCATCTTCTTTTGAGAAATCACCCAAATCCAAATTCCTATCCAATCTCTCAAGGGGGTAGTATACCAGCATAATTCTTCTCACTAGGGCAGCAATGGGGCATCCGAAAAAAAAAATGAACTTTGATCTCAACAAGGTTATTCTTTGAACCAATACAACAAGTACATTGTTTTAAAGAGGGGCAAAATGTAGACACGTAAATTATCCTGATTGATATCATGCACTCGATTCTAATTAACTAAATTTGATTCTTCCTTGATCATTTCTTTACTAACCAATTAATTGAATAAATCTTTATTTAATTAAATCATCAAAATTCCTATTTGATTAAATAAATCAACTTTATTTAATTAAGTCCTAATGTTTCCTCTTTAATTAAATAAATCAACTTTATTTAATTAAGACCTAATGTTCTCTCTTTAATTAAGTAAATCAACTTTATTTAATTAAGTCCTAATGTTCTTAATTTAATTAAATAAATCAACTTTATTTAATCAAATCATAACGTTCTTCATTTAATTGAATAAATCAAAATTATTTAATTAAATTGCTAATCCTCCAATATCCTCTCATTTGATTTAAATAAATCTAAACATCTAAATTAAATGTCAAGTCAAACTAACTTCATCTAAGTTAATTAATCCTAATTAACTCCTAACACTAATCCTCCATTCCTCTAGCTTTTGCAAGTTGCACATGTAAATCAATTTATTTGATTTATTAATTCCTCCTATTTTCATTCAAATGTGGCATATTCTTGGAATATTCCACTTATTTGAAATCTCCCTCCCAAAGGACTTTTGTCCTCCAACTTGGCATTAAAGGCTCTTACATGTCCTCTTACACAAGCCAACTTGGCATTAATTCCTCTTTCACCTTTCCTTACACAAGTCACTTCTTCAAATTCAAATTCCACCTACATGCATTTAATATAAACATTGTTCAAAATGTGTTCCACTCTCCTTCATTAGCATGTTGACAAGTGGCACAATGCCATTGGTCTCTCTTTAATCCCACATTCATCCTATTCTTCATTCCTTCAACCGTCTCCATTATAAATAGAGGCTTGAACTCTATTAGATTTGGCATCCACAATCCATGTAAGATCATTATAGTCATTTGAATCCACAATCATTCACAAGTTCATGCAAGGTTATTATAGTCATTTTGAATTCAGAGTATCCATTTTCATTCATGTTAGCATAGAACTTCATCAATCTTAGCAAGGTTATCGACATTTTGCATCAAGGAGCAAACAATCATCATCAAGCTTATCAAGGTATTGGGAAAGAGATTCTTTCCACATCAAAGAAGCACCAATTCCCCCATGGGATGTTGGTTTGATCATTTTGAATAAGATTTCATTAGCTTTTATTTGATATTTTACTTTGGTTTTGTGTTCTTGTGTTTGAATGAATTTCATGGGGAATGAATTTGGTTTAAATTGGTTTGAAGGCTAATCTTTGCTTGTTTGTCCATGTTTGAGTTGGTTTAGGTGAAGCATTCTACACTATCTATTCCACCCTATAAGCAATCACAAAGAATTTATGATGATATAACTTGTCTTACTAGACATAACTCAACTAAGTTGATAAGATGTTAGCTCTTTCTCAAACCCCTGGATTACTTGGCATAACTATCAGGTCTTGGCAACTGCCACTGGTTCAAGATAAACAAAATACAAGGGTTATTTCCCACATAATGGTATACCCGGCATATCCTTGCCAATACAAACAACTAACTTGACCTGACTAGGCATAGTCTGACAAGGCAACCTTCCTTAACATAATACCCTCCATTGGGTGGTATTTGACTCAATACAAAACCCTAGAAGGGTTTGGGTCACTTAGAATGAAACAACTTTCCATTTTAAGGAAGTAATTCAAATCACAAATCATTTATCAAAAGGAAACAAGGATTTTATCCTTTTATTGTTTAGGCAATTATTGCAACTGTAGCACCTAATGTGCTCATTAATTCATCACCTCTTCCTTACTCACATTCTTTATTCATTGACAAAATGTTTAATTATAACTATTAATATATGTTAGTGTCAAGCTGAAGATTTATTCTCCTTGTTATAATCTTGAATGTTTAGTGATCTAGTTTCATTATAGAGTCCCTCCTTAGAAAGTGAATATTAAAAAAGTGAGTAACTCATCTAGGTGGTTGGTTATTTCTAACTCGAACACCCAAGCTACTTCATGTAACTTCTTAGGTCTTGTCTACAACCACTTGTTCGAGTCTTAACCCTAACCCTTGTGAGCGACTACACTCGTGATAGACACTCTAAGCAATTCTTATCATGAAACGATATCTTCTTGACCTTCACGTTCATTAATGTGGTATGAATACTACATAGACAAATTCTTCACAATAAAGTTTAGATCTTTGTTAAGAATATAACTTCCGTTAGGTCTTAGCCCTTCATGCAATTTAGTGAAATCTCGATATCTATAGATAAACATAATTGTAGACCAACTGGTCCCCTCTTATAATAAATTTGCATAACATAAATTTTTACTCTCCAAATTTATGATATGAGCGGTTTGGTAAAAATACCTTGAGCATTGAATCCCCTTGTTACGTATTTACAACATGTACGGGCTGGGATCCTACCTCTAATTCAAGCTCTAGTACAGAACAACAAGTTTTTACCTTCTCACCAACTCTTAAACTTCTTTGGCAATATGGATGACACTAGGTCATCATCAAGACGTACATAAGATTATAATATATATAGACATCCTTTACAAATACCCCACCTGACTGCTTTCAATAAGGGACGTATCGAAAATGATGATAGGTCTTCCTTCCAAGCACCCAATTTATATTGCAAATCCCCTCAACAAGTAGTTATAAAAAGGAAAACAAGAATAGTTATACATTACTTAAGTAAGTGTTCTTAATAACAAACCTAGCACTTAATTGTGCTTTAGTTATTTCTTTTGTGTACTTACTTCCTAATTATTCAAGCCTGGTTCTATACCCACCAAGGAACTATGGCTTGATGTATCTTTTAAGAATGAAGTGAGACTCATATTAGTCAATGGTAGTATCCATGATTCATTCCCAGACATAACTATGCCAAGGAAGGTTTGAGGATAATATAACTTGTATTTTTTTAAGGGAACTAATCATTCCAAAACAATCTATGAATTGATCTTTCTCAAAATGGATATTTAAAGAAAACGAATATAGATTCTTGTTTGAAATGGTTATAGAAAAAACTGCCTCACTACTAGATTTGATAAACCATAATCATCACAATGCATACGTGTATACATATAAGGAAAAGACTTTATCCATTGTAAAGAATAAAAGATTACTTGCCTAATAGAGAATGCAATAACTCCTGTCATCTCTCTACTAATCAGACTTGAACTTGAAGTTGATATGGATGTAGCAAGAATTTGGGATACGCCTCCCTGGCTTATCTATCATAATATTGTCCTCATTTTTCTCAACGTCGAGGTTTAATTTCTCAAACGCTTTGGAAATTGAGTGCATTACTACTCTTCGACCTTCGAAAGGTATCAAATATATACTAGATATACTTTCCAAGCCTGCACCAGTCTCATTCTTTCTCCATCATTATTACATGCTTAGCACTTGGCACGTACTTTATAAAAATAAGGCTTTAGATAAACGGTGGAACTAATGCCTAAATAAAATGTCACATAGTCAAGTCTTTCACAAATATTAAGCTTTTGGAAAGGTGATAGGAAATCTATCATTAGAGAAAAATATTCAGTAGGAACTTGGTGGAGAACGATCCTTGTGTTAGAGAAGGCATGTTGTATATTTAGCGATAAGATGTGGTTTTCTCCATGTAGGACCCTAAATCTACATTGGCTCAAAAACAAAAACCCTTAGTATTGTTAGTAAACCAAAGCAAACAAAAGATCCCCTATAAGATTCATCTAATCACAAGAATGATGCCAAAGAAACAAGCAAAACATAGAAAGGCATCATTCTAATGATCAAACTAGCATCTTATAGTGGATTGGTGCTTCTATGGAAAGAAGCCCTTTCCCAATCCTTGATTGATAAGCTAGTGATGAAATTTCTATGGATATGGAGATGATAAATGGACAAGATCAGTTCTCAAAGAGAATGACCTTGCATCAAGTTGTGGATTGTGGAGGATTTGCTAAAGAATGAAGCCTCTATTTAAAGATTTTCAAATGCTAAGAGTGAAGAGGGACCAATGTGGGACTAAGATTGGACAAATGAGAGGAAGACACTTGTCAAGTGGTGAGTGGTTGATGCATGTGCAAGATTTGGGAAATGTGCCCAAGAGGAAATTTTGAATTTCAAATTTGAGAGTTAATGCTTAGTGAGGGACAAGAAAATGAGCAATAAATGCAATGGAGGACAAATCAACTTGTCATATTTTTCAAACTTGAGGAATATTCCCCATAAATGCCATGTTGAGTGAAAATGGTGATTTAAATAAATCAATAAATGGATTTATTTGTGCAAGTGGCATAATCTAGAGAATGCAAGTGGTGAGATTAGCATTTAATCATGGTTAGATTAGTTTAATGATGATTAGGATGTTTGACCAATTTGACTCAAATATTTGATTTATTTAAATCAAAAGGGATGATGCAAGATAAAGGTGGATTAATGAAATGTTAGGATTTGATGTATTTAAATGAGGTAATGGTAGGCTTAAATCAAATAAAGTTAATTTATTTAATTTAAATGGATGATGAACCTGATTTTCCTACTGAATGGATCAATGTGAATTTGATTTATGAATGAGCGGATGCATATGCATAATGCTAATTTGCGTGTCTACACTCCACATACAGTAATGGAACTGTGCCTTTTAATCACACTTGGATAGTGCAAACTTTATATTCCACGGTATCACATGAAGATCCACCTTGAACAGTACCGACATTTCCCCGAATCCCACCAAACTGACGTCTTGGCATTTCTAAATTCCTCATTCGCCATTCTATCCCATTTAACAGCTGAAATCGTCCCTCAATGTCCCCTAAAACTCATGGATTGGTATGACAAAAAGAAAAAGGTTCCATCACGCAGGGAATTTTCACTTCCCCCCCTGATATCCCTTTCTTTCCCTTCCTAACTCTACCATAAGACCCAAGGCAAGAAACAGTTGCAAAAAATTGGTTATCGCTTAGCATGATGTGACTATTCTATGCTTGGGATTGTGTTGCATTTGGAGGAATACCTACAACCTTTTTCCAATTATCCTCTTGCACATTCCTCTCCCCTCAAGGTAAGTGAAAATTGTTCGATCCTTCCAAATTTTTCCTTTGTTATGACTAAGGCAAGAATTAGTTATAAAAACTATAATAAAGGTAGTTAGGGAAAATAGTTTATGAAGCACTTAGAGAGGCTAAGCCTTTATGGCAAAGCCGCGACTTCTACGTGGATATTCTTTGAATTTCAAAATGCTAGAAACTTACGACACCTTCGTGGCATTTCCACATAGCCTCCCAAGGTTCAGCTTACGCAATCCATTAATACAAACTCCACTTAGAAGCTAACCAAGCTCCTCTTTTTAAAGAGTCGAGCTTAAATATTCATCCCGACTTAATAACCAATATAAGCATTAAGAGATGAATTACATACTTACAAAGTATTAACTCTTAAACCAATATAGGGTCGTGAAACATAGGGCGGTGATGTAAAACATACCACGCCTTTATATTGGTATTAACCATCATTCCACAAACCAATACCAACAATATTCTATACTGGTTGGCATGGTTCTATAAGCACGTTATTGCTGGTTAGAAAATAATTATAATCTTTACATACAAATGCTATATGTATGTGTATTCATACACAAATGTATTTCCTAGTTTACACTAGCATTTTATATATGCAAATATTTATACGAATATATATATACACATGTTATCATGTTATTGAAATAGGTATGTACACATCTATCATGGAAGTACATACTACACCGATATATATATAAGCATAAGCATATCTTTGCATATTATATACATACATAGTTCTCAAAAGATTAGCAATCACACATAAAGATAGCAAGGTTATATGGTAATGTGGTAACACTTACCTAGAACGCAACAAGAGTCCATAGACCTAAATAGAAACAATGGTATCCAAACCTAATCATCAAGGTGACAAGTGACTCAGATAGAAGAACTAAGGACTCTCAACTTTACCCTTCTCCTAGGTGATACTCCCCCTCTTTCTTCTAGGAGGTGCTTGGATCATCCTGCATTACCACTTAGGGAAAACAATGGTAGTTAGTCTAGTAATCATCACAATGATTTCATCATATTACATTTGTATTAACATTTGCTATTAAAGAAAGAAATTCCTTGCATATCATTTCATCTGATTCATCGCATCAAATTCAGACATAAATATATCAGAAACATAGCTATATCATTGCCTTCACATTTCATTTTTTTAATGAAAAAGAATCATCTTTGTGTATTTCATCATGTTCATAACATCCATTATTCCATTTAAATGCAGTAACATTTCATTGCTCAAATCCATCATAATATACAACTTTTAGGATTTCATAAACTTATTGTTCATCATAATAATTACCATACTTGCAAAAATCCATTGTGCCTATTTTATTGTTTTGTTTTTTTGATAATATGTTTTTAGGCATGCATTATAATATAATGTAATGGGTTTCTTTTTTTTGGAATGTATAGTTGAATCACATGACATGATAATATAATGTCATAGGATATGTGATTGGGTTGTTGACCCATTTATGGATCAAGTCCATTTCCTATATTTTGATTAGTGATAAACAGGTTTTGAAGGGGGCCTAAAACCCTGTACAAAAAAGAACAAAGGAAGCAAAGATAAAGCAAATTGGCTACCCCCCAAAACACCAAAACATAGGCTGATTACCAAACAATCAACACCCCATCAACAAAATACGAAAAGACAAAACAAAAACATACAAAAAGAGAACAAAATGAGTAGCATTTAGAGAAGTTCCTTAAGCATTTTGGCTGATTCGAGATCCTTAGAGATCATCCTATCATGCATATCCATGACCTCCTCCACATCTTGCCTTGTCACCATTTTGCACTTCTTCATTTTGCTCTAAGTTTGAACACTCAGCCCTGTGCCCAAATCTGCAACCTTTAGCTCCTTATCAACATCATCACCCCCCTCCTTGTTCATCGGCCCACTAAACAGAGATCCTCTAGTCCACTCCCTTGCCTTCTCATTTAGGAACACAAGCCCTTCAACTGAGGATTCAATTTTATCCTTACTAAGATTGATAATCTTGTCAAGGTCTTTGCGCAGCAATAGGAAGTTCCTTTCCAACATTGACATCCTCAGGCCATAATCTCTCTTCAAATTGGCCATGTCCTCCACCATCAGTCCTACACTAGAATTCAGTGATTTAACCAAACATAAAATATAATCTTTTTCCTTTAATCTTTTAAGAGTAGAGATATTACATCATGCAATTGTGTCATGTTTGTTATGGAAGTCCTAAACCTCCTAAACCAACCACATAAGCAAATTAAAAGAAATATCATCCCCTTCCTTAACCAAACCAGAGGCCTGTGTGTAGTCCATGACACCCCAAAATAATCCCCTCCCCTCATGGGAACTCATGGGGGGATCATCATCTTGAAAACCCTCAGGAAAATCAACCTTTGACTTACCCTTGCCTTTAGAGGCCAACACATCAGGAGACTCATCCACATCCACCACATTGTTCACTTTTCCAGCAGCAGGGGCCCCTCCAACATCACCATGACCCAAGTCCTTATCCCCATGATCCGCCATCTCACCAACCAAATTAACCCCTAAATCCTTTGGCCTTTTTTCCACATCATCCTTGGAGCACACCTACCCCTATTTCTTAGCCTTCTTCCTACTACCTATACCCTCAACGTCAACATCACAAGCTTCCTGAATTTTGCATTTAACACTCGAGTTGGAAGATTTCACCTTTTTAGCAGAACCTTTCTTCCCAGCAGAAGAAGGGGTGTAGTCCAAGTTAGTGTGGTAACCATCAAACCAAGCATCAAACTCCTCAATTTTTGTACTTGCACTCTCAACTACCTCCTCAATTTGGAATTTCCCACTCCCTCTTCTTTGACTTACCAAAATTAACAAGACTAGGGGCTTCCAAAATACAATTAACCTTAATAAAATCCATGATGAGCAACATTAAACCTTCATGTAAGAAAGGGTTTCTCATGTTTTTTCTATAATTCGCAATCCCTTCTTCCAAAGATATCAAAAGATAGAATGAGAAAGAGATGAGCTTACCCTGGCGAAAGTGATTGAGCATCACAAAATGATGGCCATACAAAGCCAGATACCTTCCATCTAGAGTGAAATAGCACATCAGTGCCATGGCAACCTTCCACTAGATGGGTTTCATTTTGGACCTATCATAACCCCCACAATCGAGCCTCACCATTTTGGCTCTCTCTCTCCTAGAGAAAATTCAATCTAGCTACCCCCAACAAATTTTTATCCCTATAAAACTTCCTTCCTTCAGTCGACATCCCGGTGACCTCTGCAATGAATTCCTCATTTATTGTGGTATCCCTACCAAACATGCTCAACACCCATCCATGCCCTGTATCAACAAACTCCTTGGAAACATTTGTTTTGAATCCATGCAGTTTCTCCATGAAATGGGCAACCCCTCCCTTCTGCAAAATCTCCCAAACCTCTACATTGGCTTTGAACTCATTGCAATAAATTTGCTCTATCCTACACCTATCCCCACCCATCATCGAATGCATACACTTCACAGAAGCAAGCACAAACAACATACAATTGGAACTAAACACTAGGACCAGATGAAGAAAAGCACCCAGAAAGTGTGCGAGCCTGCCAGCTACGGTACTAAAAAAAATAATGGAAAGGATTTGAATGCATTTACAATTTGGATACCCACAAATTTTGATAAGCTTCACAAGTATGAAGTGTCTTATCAACCTGAGTTGCACATGATTACCGTGCAAGCCTTTAGTCGAGGAGATGGCTTCCCCCAACATGCTAGGATTTTTCATTATTAAGCAAGGTAATTAAATCAATGGGTAGATTATTGTTAGCCTCCCAATATTTGGCTAATGTCACCCCAAGATTCACCATCCAATCAGCCACCCCATTCACCTCACGAAAGGCATTGGAAATATACACCTCATTAAAATCATGCAACATAGATCAGGCGTCCACAATAAAATTTTCAATTGTCCACAAGGGAGGTGAACAATTTCTTAGGCAGCTAATTATGTTTAGAGAGTTCCTTTCAACCCACAACTTAGTGACCCCCTTCTCCCTAGCCATCTTGATGCCATTGTCATTGAAGTCCATTTCCTATGTTACATCCCACCTTAATTTGAAATTGCTTTAGATTAATCTTAGGTATAATTAGTTCATATATGCCACATTGACAATAAAATGCATAACAATCATGCAAATTTAGATAATAGTGTAAATCATAAATAACTTGCCACCCATTCAATGCTTAACCAAAGATGTAGGTGATAATAGGAGATAGTGGGATTGTACACAAATTTTCCTAAACCATAAGTAAACTAACTATCCAGGTTGCAAACAGGAAATGCAATTTTCACCTATTTTGTCTATTGTTCAATGCACTTGTATTTCATGAACATTAATATTTAGTGTAATAGGATAAAAGGTTGGACATTTTCTACCAAGACAAATCATGTCTATGCATGTCTATGGAGGTGTGCATTATTCTAAATTGAAGCTAAATTCTACATGAAGTAACTTGTCAAAGCTGACAAGACTACAAGTACATGAAGTGTAAGCAAGTACCTAGTATAAGAGTTCTCCTAATGTAGAAGATTGGTCATCTGTAGATACAAATGATAGAAGTGCTACAAATGTTTGAAACAAGACAAGCCACTAATAAATGAAACAAAAAAAGGCACTAATAAATATGAGATTGAAAATATTTTGATTTTTCCTAATTTAAATTATTTTAAACAAATCTTGGGTATTATTATTTCATACATATGCCACATTCACAATAACATAGATAACAATTATGCAAATTTTGATCATAGTGTAAATCTTAAAAACATTGGTACAAGTATTTTACAAAAAATCCAAATTTAGTCTAATAGGAGTACATGATGTGTAAGCAAGTACCTGGCATTAAAGTTCTCCTAATGTAGAAAGTTTTCATTTGTAGATAAAGATGATAACAACGCTCTAAATGTCTAAAACACAAAACAAAACTAATAAATGAAACAACCAAGGGATGAATCAACCAAGGGTTTCAAACATGTACTTGCAAAAATCCATTGTGCTTATTTTATTGTTTTATGTTTTTTTAAAATATATTATTAGGCACACATGATAATATAATGTAATTGGTTTCCTTTTTCTTCAGAATGTATAGTTGAATCACATTACCATGATAATATAATTTCATAGAATGTGTGATTGGGTTGTTGACCCATTTATGGATCAAGTCCATTTAGTATGTTTCATCCCACCTCAGTTTGAATTAAAGTTTTAAATTAGTTTTAATCCCACTGAACTTTATGTTTTAATACACGATTTGGCATCAATGCATTACACACTCATACATTTACAAAAGTGCAAGGTTTAACACATAGTCGTAAGTTCAACAGAATAATTGCAACACACTTAACTTTTAGTTTGGAGTGAGTGGGGTATATTCCTCTAACTCATCTGAGCTAATGACAATAACTTCGGTTAGACGATGCACACGTAGGTGCTCATATTCCCTTTTAGTTTTCTTGGATAGGTTGCTAGTACTATTCCCACTTGATACAGGTCTAGAAAGAGTTGGTTCCCTTGGTTCGGGTCTTGAACTAGATGGTTGATGGGATAAATCTACTACAATACTTGTATGAGCCTTTCCAGCTTGCTTCAGCTTTGCTCTATCATCCTTGATTCTTTAAGGTTTAACATAGTCATAAGTTCAACAAAATAATTGCAACACATTTAACTTTTAGTTCGAAGTGAGTGGGGTATATTCCTCCCTCTCATCTGAGCTAATTACAATAACTTTGGTTGGATGATGCACATGTAGGTGTTCATATTCCATTTTAGTTTTCTTGGATGGGTTGCTAGTACTGTTCCCACTCGATATAGGTCTAGAAAGAGTTGGTTCCCTTGGTTTAGGTCTCGAAGTGGATGGTTGATGGGCTAAATCTGCTACACTACTCACATGAGCCTTTTTAGCTTGATTTAGCTCTACTCTATCATCCTTGATTCTGCTCATGGTGTGGGAGAAGGATTCGTCATCTCTAATCTAGGCTTCTCCATCAACATTTGTCCATTCGATAGTTTTTGTCAATGTTGCCCGCTCCTTTTTAGTTTGTAAGTATCACCCATTTTCGACAATAGACTTTATGGCAGTCTACTTGCTACATACCATTTTTGGCACAAGGTTTCCAAATATTAGTGTCAAAATTTTAAATTCTTCACTAACACAATGACCCATCCAAACTCTACTTGTATGTTTAACAAAAAGTGTTAGAATACTTATCACTATTTTAACCACTTATCATATAATATTATACCTTAAAAATTTACTTGGTATATATTGTTTTCCTATTCCCACTATTTCCACAATATTTTTATGATGACTACTATCCCATTTAAAATTACTTCTTTGGCATAGGGTGTTCTTACAATAGTCTCCTTCTAACACATATTTACCTTGAGATTTTCACCAAGAGTTAATAAACAAAAAAGTAGGTTAATAACTGCATTATATTTCCAAGGTGCATTAAAAAAGTCTAGAGGACTCATAATAGTACTTTTTTCAAAGCTTACCAAGAGAAATGAAAATCCAAAATACCATAGGTGTTTGCTAATCCCATTGATATGTGGAAAATTGAGCAACACCTTGACCCTTGTGAATATGCAAGTGTTTTGGCCTTGTTGTAGATGTGCAATTGGTTCTAGACAATGTCAGATGTTATTTTGCTGAGGTTAAGGCAAATGCAAGGAGGTTTCAAGCTATATTCTTTCAACGTATGGCTCTAGCCTTTCTTGATGTTGATTTCAATTTTTTCCAAAACATGAAACTTGGTTTCTCTTGGGTAGTCAACAACACCATCTACATCATCCCCCAAGCAACAATTAAACCCTTCTTGGCTTCTCAAGTCATAGGATCCTCTAAGTTTGGCATCTAATTTAGGTATTGGGAAGTATTTGGCACATAATTATAGTGTTGTTAGTGAGGAGATGAGGGAGAAACCAACACTGAAAGAAAATATTTTTGTTGTCATGGGGATTGCACCCAGATGCTAAGTTTAAATGCTTAACAATCTCGTGAAACATGGAAACACCTTTGAGCATGTGGGTTGCTCATAATGAAAGTGAATCTCTAGATTATGGGTTGGTTCCCCTTTTGATCTCCTAGAGACTAATGGCTTGGATGGAAAAAGGTAAGAAGGATGAATAAATTGAAATGGAAAACTTTAATCTAGGAGGTGATGCACCAATAATGAAACTAATATGTAGAAAATGACTCACAACTATCCCTCAATGAATCCCTTTTTACATAGCTCAATTTGTGCAATCAAATCACATAAGTAATTTATAAAGAGTTCTACAATATCTGATTCTTTGAAGGAAAACAATGTTTTCTCAACTCAGAATGCAAAATAAGACAAATGCACAATTTACAACCTGTGATGGTTAACTACTTTTGTGTTTATGTAATGAAAGAATGAGATAGAAACTTAAAGGTTTTGTCAAAACACAATAACTTTGCATCAAATCATTCAAGATATTAAAAAACACCTAAAATCAAGAAGGCAACTTGATAGTCCTAAAAGATGGAAGGAAACATTGCAAAAATATGAAAGTAACTTGCTACTGTAGATCATAAATGAATAATAATTCTAAGCTACAAAACTCTCAGCCTCTCTCAATGTGTAAGAGAAGGCAAGAAAGAAAGAATTGAGAAAAAACATAATTTTTTCATACATATACAAAAGATGACCCAAAGTGCCAAGAGGTGGCACTTGCAATTAACTACATCTAAAACTATCTCCCAAATATCTCTCCCATGAGAAAAATAGAAAAACCCTTAAAAGGGGACCCAAAACTAATGTAAAATGAAAGATCAAGTGGTCAAACTCAACCTGCATGATGGTCAACCCAAAAAATCTCCTAAAAAGACTCAAATCTAGCTAGAAGTCAAAGCAAAAAGACTCCAAGTATCATCAGGTGCATGTGAACACTTCAGTCTCACTAAAACTCAACTTTGTCTTGATCCAGTGCATGAATCCTATATGATTCACTCCTCAATGCATGAAAATAATCTTCAATTTCACTCCTCCTTTGTTTGACTTTGCACAATTTTGAGAACCTCAATGGAACTCTAGTTAACACCACCTCCTGATTTTGCATGATTTTTGGGATGAAGGTAATCAAACTAAACAATATTAAAGTAATCATTAAAGAATTACTTTAATCATGTGTTGTGGACTAGTCTACTCTCCCATTCACATGACATTTATTAAAGCAATTTATAATTGATTGCTTTAATAATGTTTACATTATTATTTGAATTTCAATCTCAGGCAAAAAATTAGGTCACACGATAAGGGGTTTGACTTTACCTTGACTAACATCATGCAAAGCTTACAAGATATATCAAGGCACTTAAACATTGTAAAAAAGGTATTAATCCTGTGTAAAATGTTTAAATCAAAGGTAAAAATACCCCAAAAAGGGGTCAGCCAAATAACTAGGTCGAAACAAAAACCTAACACAAAATTGTGGTCGCACACTTCATTTTGCATTTTTTCACTTTCACTTTACTTCCTCCACACTGCCAAGGGTTCTAACTTGAGCTTTTCTGGAGTTTTCATGGAGATTTTGAAGGAAAAACACGTGTGGATTCGTATTAAGGCTGTGATTAGGTAAGTATTTTTGATGCTATTTTTTCCTTCGTCGTTTATTGCCTCTATTTTTTGCAAATTTATATGCTTGAGTTTTTCAAAACCCCCTATGACCATGACCTTCATTTTCCATTTTCCTTTGCAATGCATTTGATATTTGTGAATCTACCTATCATCTATTTGTATTTTGCAGTTTAACTAAACCTACCACTCTAGTAAAGATGGTCAAAATAGTAAGCTGAAGTATTTATCTGTAGTAGTTCCTATTTATGCATCCATTTTGTATTTGTTCATTGTAAATGCTTCCAAAGGAGAGAATCTCCTTTTTTTATGTGCCTCTATCTTCAATCTGTACTCATCGTTAAATCCCCTCTGTAAACTTGCCTCATGTATTCAGTGCCCCAATCGGCCTCATCATTTGCTCTTTTCATGGCGTAGGGTTTTATCTTCTTTGATGGCACGGGGTTTGTTCCATGTCTTTGTCACCACATATATACTTCTCCTCTTATCGATCTATCTTCCCTTTTGTGATTCACCTGCTACATTCTCCTATTGCACTTTCTATTGTATTGATCAACATTTATTGTTCTTGGTGTCTTTCACCTATCACTTACATGCTTTGATATCTTTGTACATCTCATACCCATACTTGTGTTTGACTTTTATCTTGCAAATCACTGTTATATTATGTGGAATATCAAGTATTTTGAAACCTTTTGTCTTTTCATAAACAATGGATTTAATCCATAAACAACCATTGTTATCATTATACCGGCAAACATTTGTGATTAGCTCAAGGAGTGACACTAGTGTATGGACAAGAGATTGTGCACTATAATGCTTAAAAGTTGACAAACTTTTGGACATTTCCTTCTCTAGGCAAAGCTTTCTCTTAAGCTTGCAAAGGTAATCTTCAACTTAACTGAGCACTTATAAACTCTACTTTACCTTATGATGATTTAACATTGTTTTTTTTAAGTTGAAGCTATCATGTATTCCCTTTCATTTACATGTTACTGTGCATTGTTTCCCTTCTTTATTTGATGAATGTTGTTCCTCCATTATTATTGTGATCAAACCCATAAAACAATGTGATTACCATGTTTTGCTATCAAAAGTTGATTTCTTCATGTAGAAGCCTCCCTCTTTATGCCAAAGGATTGTCAACCTTACATTATGCACGACTGTCCTTTGAGTTTGACTTATGGTTTCCCTTGAATAATGACTATTCACCATAGTGTGTCTTGAGGGCTACCACTCAATATTTGATAACTCTATCTCATGAAGAGTGAATGTAGACTTGATCACTTTTGTTTAAGATCAATTTAAGATTTTCAAGTTGCCTTCTATTACTATGAAGGAATACACTTCTTAGTGTTGCCCCTGGTAACTTACATTGGTCTTGTCATTACGGAGGTTGTCCCCTCTGATGATATGTTGCTTTTTGAGCATAATGTATTCATTGATAGGTGATATGCTTCTTTAGAAACTTGTAGTGACTACCATGATTGAAGTTGCTTCCATTGATTAAAATATACTTCATATCCCTTCTAAAAATCCAAGAGAGCAACATGTTGAGCTCAACCCTTGTGGGAGCCCATTTTTCTCCACATGTGATGTCAAACAAGATGATTAATGAAATGATAAATGAACCTTTACCTGCACAGTGAACAAACAAGTTAGATAAAAGAATGAAGCTCAATGCTCTTCCCGATGATTTTACTTTCTGGATCTCTTGATATATGTAACAATTGATTACTGATTTAATGCATCCTAAATGAAGGTTATATTTTTGTTGGTAGGACAAATGGTCAGATTTTATATCCATAACTCTAACCAAAACTTTCCATCACAATGCAGGTACATCTAAAGATCATGAACAAGGAGGCGCTAAAGACAAAAAAGATCAACACAAGATTCTGCCATAGGAAATGATGGACATATTCTCTTTCCATGTGTTTTCCTTTATTTCATATCTTCAGATATATATATTTCCTTTATGATGTATTAAATCAGTCATGCCCATGGCTTGTGTGGGACATTCAAACATTTTTTCTTGTACAGTGAATAAAACAAAAAAAAATTATGCAAACTTATATGAATCTTTTGTGTTGTAAAGAACAATTGCATAATGAATCTGAATTTCATTTGAAATCTCCTTTGTGCAATGGTTTAAGCATAGCATAAATTTGTTTTTATACCTTTCACTTTTAAAAGCAATCAACTATCTCAACTCTACCTAATTGAGCTATAAGTGAAATATGGTAACATTTATAGTGATTTCTACTAAATGCTTGCTTGCTAAGCATATTGGATCAGTAGCCTAAACAATCCATTGGGCATAGGAGTCAAATATTTCCCTTATACTCAAAAAAATTAGTAACTCAGCTATTTGAGACATGAACAGTAGCAGAACAAAATAGAAAAACAACTATCATGACACTGTTAAAGATAGGACCAACAAACAGTGCATCTACACTTATTGGAAAACTAAACTAAACTGAAATGAAATGTGCTTAGAGCACTTATTAACTTAAAACCACTATTTAACTATGTACAAAAACAACCTTTGATCTTTAAGAGCACTGTTTGAGGTGAATCTCATTGACAAGGATTGGCAACACCTCTCCATCTAGCTTTGAGAGTTGAAATACATTATGTTGTTTGCATTTTGTGATAATGTATGGACCATCCCACATGGCATCAAACTTGGTGTGTTTACCAGGTCTGCTCTTAATTTCATCCCATTTAAACACTAGATCACCTTCTTTGAAAGCTCATGGGACTGCTTTCTTATCAAATATTCTTTTCATCTGAGCTTAGTGGATCTCCAAATTCCTTAACGCTTCTTTTCTTATTTCTTCCAACTCCATTAGTTGTGCAAGCCTAATTTCCATAGGTTCTTCTTTTAACAAATCCAGTTCCTTGATCATGTTTAAGGTTGGAAATTCAATTGAGATAGGAATTTTGGCCTCTTTGCCATATGTAAGAACGTAAGGTGAATTTCCTATAGCTCTCTTAGGTGTAATCCTATCATCCCAAAGGGATAACTTCAGTTTATCATGCTAGGTCCTCTGGTTGTCTTGGATTGCTTTCTTGATGATCTTGATTAAGTTCTTGTTAATGGACTCTGTTTGTCCATTATCCTAAGGGTAATAATTTGAAGAAGTATTCAAATATATGTTGTTCTTAACTGACCAATCTGAAACTTTTAAACCTATGAATGCTAATGCATTATCAAATATGATAGAATCAGGAGTACCAAACCTGGAAACCAAGTCCTGATAAAAATTTAAAATAGAAGTCTCATTTGCCTCCTTCAATGCAACAACTTTTGTCCACTTTGTAAAGTAGTTTGTTGCTATTAATATCCATCTATGACCTGCACTTGAAGGTGGGTTAATGGGACAAATTAAATCAAGTCCCCACTTTCCAAAAGGTTGATCCACTTGAATTGGATGTAGAGGCAGGGTTGCAAGCTTTTGCTTTCTCGCAAATACAGAACATTTATTGCATTTTTCTGACCCAAGCATGGGAATCTTTAAATAAATTTGTCCAATAATACCCAACTCTCATAATATTAAGAGTTGTGGTTCTTGGTGAAAAATGGACTCCAGAGGGCCCATCATGAAATTCTTTCAAAATTTTATCAATCTGATCTGGTTCAATACATCTAAGTAAAACACCATGAAAATCCCTTTTATACAAAATTCCATCAATTACAACATAATGGATGGCTTGAAGCCTATAATACCTTCTCTTTTACTTTTCCAAACCTCCAAGACAGTCACCAGTATGTAAGTAATGGATCATTTGTTAAATCCAATTTGTAGATAAAACTAGAACAATAGCTTGTTTCTTGTTATTGAGCATTGTTGCAACTTGCTCATCAGTTGCTTTTCTATTTTATTCATTACCTGCAATTTGTTCACATGGGACTTTGCCTCTAACTAGCTTAGTAACCTTAATATTAATGTCCTACTCCATTATTTTTGTAATCCAACCTACTCTTTTATCATTGATATCCTTACTAAGCAAGAAATCCTTAAATGTCGAATGGGCAACCAACATCTGGATTTTATTGTTTGAGATCATATGCCTAAATTTCTTAAGGATTCTTACTATAGTTAGCACATGCTTTTCTACAAATAAGTACTTGAGTTCATAATCATGGAGAACTTGACTAAAGAAAGCCATAGGCTACTCTAATCCTTCTTCATTCTATTGATAAAGAATAGCTAAAATTGTGTCAACACTCCCAAATGCATATAATATAAAATATTTATTATAATTTGGGTTAATAAGTGTTGGGGCTGTTGCAAGGGCCTCCTTAATTTCTTCAAAACCCTTCTTACCTTTCTTAGTCCAGCTAAAAGGAATGTTTTGTTTAAGCATAGTTGTAAGGGGTTGCAATGTTAGGTATGAACCTCCTCACAAAGTTGATCCTACCTAGAAAGCTTTGTAAGCCTTTCTTATGTGCAGGCAGGGGTAAAGCTAGAATAGTAGTGATCCTTTTAAGATCAGTTATGATACCCAATGCTTATAAAAAATATGTCCAAGAAGCTTCCCCTCATGGACTTAAAAAATGCTCTTCTTTGGGTTAAGTGAAACCCCATATTCTCTACATCTTTCATAGATTTTCCTTAGATGATCAAAATGTTCATTAGCATTCTTTGAAAAAAATTAATGTCATCTAAATAAACTAGTACAAATTTGTTAATGAGGCCTTGAAAAGCCATGTCCATAGCTCTCTAAAAGGTTTCCCTAGCATTGGACAATCCAAAGGGAATTTATTTGTAAGCCATGGTACCCCACTTGGTAGTAAAAGAAGTTTTGAACTTAGTCTTCCTCTTTTACAAAAATCTGATTGTACCCTAAATAACCATCCAACAATGAGAATCTTTCTAAACCTAAAACAACTTGTAAAATCTACTCCATTGAAGGCAATGGATAATGGTCTTAAAGAGAGGCTTTATTTAAATCATGGAAATCAACACACTGCCTAATCTCACCATTCTTTTTTCTAACATGTACCAAGTTAGAAACCCAAGATGTATGCTTTATCAGAAAGATAATGTTACCTTCAATTAGTTTGTTTAACTCTGTTTTCATGAGATGCCCCAGCTTGGGATTTAGAGGCATTTGCTTCTGCCTCCCTGGTTTTTCTTTGGGCTCCAACTCAATGGTGTGTTGAGCTAACTCAGGGTTAAAACCCTTTAAATTTCCATAATCCCAAGCAAAAATATCACTAAATTCTTAGCAAAGTGAAATAAAAGCTTGTTGTTCCTCTTTGGTACATACCTTACCAAGCTTAAGGAGCTTACCTATGAATATCTCAATAGGTTCGTAGTGCTCCTGCTTCACTGTCATACTATTTTTATCTTTCTAACTTGATCATCAAAATTAAATATTGATTCTGGGGTTATTAAACCTTTGGGTAGCTTATTGGACTTCAATTGCAAGATTTGATTGTTATATTGTTGCTCAATTTTTTGCTAGTTTCTAGCAGCAAATTTTGCTTCCTCCATCAGAAAGTTAATAATCTATTCATCGCCTTCAAAAACCTACCAACTAACATTATTATCTGGTACAGATGGTCTCACAACCACTTTTACATACTATTGTACCTCAACATTATGAATATCAGTTGGAATATTAAATTGTGATCATATGGCAGTGCAAGTTTATTAGCTTGTTTATTTTGATTTATGGGAATAGACAATAGATTAAAAGCATCAAAATCCTTAATTAAATCCCAAACTCTATGATTATACAACTTAAGCAAATCATTTTTTGTGACATTCAGGTTTCTTACCTGATTTTCTATTAACTCGGAATCATAAAAAACTTGTAGACACATTATGCCTTTCTTTCTGGCCCATTCTAGGCCATGAATAAGTGCCTCATATTTAGCAGTATTGTTTGAGCAATTGAAGGCAAAGTGAAGTGTTGAATAATACTTTTATCCATCAGGTGAAATCAACTTGGCTCCTCCACCAACACCAAATTTAGTTCTTGAGCCATCAAAATACAGCTTCCAAAGCTAATTACCTTGTTGTTCTGGTTTTTTTTCATCCTTACCGGGTTTGGAATAATTGCATCATGCTCCCAAATCATATAAATGCCTAATCCTACCTCATCCATGTGACTGAAAGGGTCAACTTCATGATTCTTGACTACCCACTCATCTAAATTTATATCAGGTATGCCCTCAATAGGTATGCTAGGGTCTAGGGTCATGGATTGATCCTCCTACTCATGGATAGCTAGGTTTGCATACATAGGATTAGGGACATAAGGTTCAATATGATCTTTGGCTTGTGGTTTTGATTTGACAATCACTCTAGTGCCATATCTAGTTCTAAAAAACATATGTGAACAATCTAATGATAAATACCTGCCCAACTTTGTCGTAAAGTCCCTAGAAACGAAAATGGCAAAGAAAGGTGGCAAATCAATGACATAAATATCCTATGGGATTGAGAAGTTTGGACAAGCGCGTAAGGCAAGGGGAAAAATTTTAATCACTCCAAAATATTTAATGGTTGTACCATCTAATTGAACTACTCCCTTTGACAATGGCTCATAAGTCAATCCTAGCTTATCCACTAGTTGTTTAGACATAATAGAGTT